>VMBQ01002975.1:0-10298 GCA_007657795.1 Dreissena rostriformis
GAAGAACTGAATGGTCTACTGTGTCAAACGCTTTTTGAAGATCCAAAGATCCAAATACAAATCATTGTCTATGTAGAATGGCTATTAAAGATTTTTATTGCAACACATTTCGTCTTAGTTTTACTTAATTATGAACCAGTTCCTTATTCTTCTGGTTCCTTATTCAAGCCGAATAAGAAACTGGTATTTTTACACTAGATCATGTAAGTTAACTTCTACACACCAGGTTAGCAGACGTTATACAGGAAGTTCTATTCAATCAAAGAAAATGAAAACAAGTAAAAACTGTCATGTTTACTTGCAATTTCCAAGCTGACTTGGTATATTAATACGTAACATATGTACAAGCAAGGACATGAACAGGTTTGGAAATTGCCAAATTGATTTTGACCTCAAGGTGTAACTTGAGCTTTGAGTTAGGGAGACGGGTGTTACACGCGACATGCCTCTCATTATGGTCAATATTTGTGGTAAGTTATTATCAAATTGCACACTGAATACTAAAGTTAACAGGCGTAAATATTTTGTTTAGCATAGACTTTTCATTAGACATTGAATATTAGCAAAATATATTAAATTTAAAAATACTTCACACCTGTGGAGTTGACAAGCCAAATGGGCAGCAGGGGCAAGAAATCCAAATACAGCAGGGAGCAGCAACCTGCTTTTTTGCTCTAGATCTTTCGTTATCAAACAGTCTCCCATTGTAGAAGGGAGACATAACTACATGTAGTGCAAAACTGTACATATATATTTCTATAGCAGAAAACATGTGCCTGAACCAATCTCATAGCAGTGTCACCTGTTTTTGTACCAGGTCATTATAAAAATGTGCAACCTATTTGTATACATACAAAAGAAGCATTTCAAAGTATACATTTTATTTTGAATAAAATGACAACTTCGAAAATATGAAAGTGAATTGTATATGCACAGCTTATGATTTTATTATCATAACAGTCTTCGAAATTAGCACACGCCCGATCGCCCGTTGCGAGTAAAATTACTGCCGGGCACATAAAAAAATTCACGTTTGTGGCCCGCCGGGCATGAAAATTATTGAAGCCAATTGACAGTTTATAAAAAAAAAATCGCAAGTTGATTTTGATATTTGCAAATCTATTTTTCAATTTTGGGAACAAAACCCTTGTCGGAAGTTGTAAAACAATGAAATTCGATTGGTTTAACAACACGCACCTGCTTGCATACGTCATAGTTATTGTTTTTGACCGATGCAGTTCGGTCACATTCGGTTCTTATTGACGGTTTCTCTAGACATTAATAGAGAAGATGCTTTTTGAATCGTTCATTTCAATCGAGTAATACGCTTCCGTTTTTGTCAATGTAAACAAATGTCATTGTCGACAAAGAGGCTATGCAGTATCTTAGGTATGTTGATGGGGCTAAGCCGGATAAAGCACTTCCAAAATAGAAAATTGACAATGATTTAGAGAAAAAGGAAGCCAAGAAATGGTACGAGGACACCAGAGAACGCTCTTTTCAAGAGCACTGGTGTAACGATCGANCCGGACAAGCTCATTTATGGCCATTTTTGACCTTTGACCTCAAAGTGTGACCTTGACCTTGGAGATATTGACGTAATTCTTTCGCGCGACACACCGTCCAATGATGGTGAACATATGTGCCAAATGATTTCAAAATCCCTTGATGAACGACATAGTTATGGCCCGGACAAGCTCATTTATGGCCATTTTTGACCTTTGACCTCAAAGTGTGACCTTGACCTTGGAGATATTGACGTAATTCTTTCGCGCGACACACCGTCCAATGATGGTGAACATATGTGCCAAATGATTTCAAAATCCCTTGATGAACGACATAGTTATGGCCCGGACAAGCTCATTTATGGCCATTTTTGACCTTTGACCTCAAAGTGTGACCTTGACCTTGGAGATATTGACGTAATTCTTTCGCGCGACACACCGTCCAATGATGGTGAACATATGTGCCAAATGATTTCAAAATCCCTTGATGAACGACATAGTTATGGCCCGGACAAGCTCATTTATGGCCATTTTTGACCTTTGACCTCAAAGTGTGACCTTGACCTTGGAGATATTGACGTAATTCTTTCGCGCGACACACCGTCCAATGATGGTGAACATATGTGCCAAATGATTTCAAAATCCCTTGATGAACGACATAGTTATGGCCCGGACAAGCTCATTTATGGCCATTTTTGACCTTTGACCTCAAAGTGTGACCTTGACCTTGGAGATATTGACGTAATTCTTTCGCGCGACACACCGTCCAATGATGGTGAACATATGTGCCAAATGATTTCAAAATCCCTTGATGAACGACATAGTTATGGCCCGGACAAGCTCATTTATGGCCATTTTTGACCTTTGACCTCAAAGTGTGACCTTGACCTTGGAGATATTGACGTAATTCTTTCGCGCGACACACCGTCCAATGATGGTGAACATATGTGCCAAATGATTTCAAAATCCCTTGATGAACGACATAGTTATGGCCCGGACAAGCTCATTTATGGCCATTTTTGACCTTTGACCTCAAAGTGTGACCTTGACCTTGGAGATATTGACGTAATTCTTTCGCGCGACACACCGTCCAATGATGGTGAACATATGTGCCAAATGATTTCAAAATCCCTTGATGAACGACATAGTTATGGCCCGGACAAGCTCATTTATGGCCATTTTTGACCTTTGACCTCAAAGTGTGACCTTGACCTTGGAGATATTGACGTAATTCTTTCGCGCGACACACCGTCCAATGATGGTGAACATATGTGCCAAATGATTTCAAAATCCCTTGATGAACGACATAGTTATGGCCCGGACAAGCTCATTTATGGCCATTTTTGACCTTTGACCTCAAAGTGTGACCTTGACCTTGGAGATATTGACGTAATTCTTTCGCGCGACACACCGTCCAATGATGGTGAACATATGTGCCAAATGATTTCAAAATCCCTTGATGAACGACATAGTTATGGCCCGGACAAGCTCATTTATGGCCATTTTTGACCTTTGACCTCAAAGTGTGACCTTGACCTTGGAGATATTGACGTAATTCTTTCGCGCGACACACCGTCCAATGATGGTGAACATATGTGCCAAATGATTTCAAAATCCCTTGATGAACGACATAGTTATGGCCCGGACAAGCTCATTTATGGCCATTTTTGACCTTTGACCTCAAAGTGTGACCTTGACCTTGGAGATATTGACGTAATTCTTTCGCGCGACACACCGTCCAATGATGGTGAACATATGTGCCAAATGATTTCAAAATCCCTTGATGAACGACATAGTTATGGCCCGGACAAGCTCATTTATGGCCATTTTTGACCTTTGACCTCAAAGTGTGACCTTGACCTTGGAGATATTGACGTAATTCTTTCGCGCGACACACCGTCCAATGATGGTGAACATATGTGCCAAATGATTTCAAAATCCCTTGATGAACGACATAGTTATGGCCCGGACAAGCTCATTTATGGCCATTTTTGACCTTTGACCTCAAAGTGTGACCTTGACCTTGGAGATATTGACGTAATTCTTTCGCGCGACACACCGTCCAATGATGGTGAACATATGTGCCAAATGATTTCAAAATCCCTTGATGAACGACATAGTTATGGCCCGGACAAGCTCATTTATGGCCATTTTTGACCTTTGACCTCAAAGTGTGACCTTGACCTTGGAGATATTGACGTAATTCTTTCGCGCGACACACCGTCCAATGATGGTGAACATATGTGCCAAATGATTTCAAAATCCCTTGATGAACGACATAGTTATGGCCCGGACAAGCTCATTTATGGCCATTTTTGACCTTTGACCTCAAAGTGTGACCTTGACCTTGGAGATATTGACGTAATTCTTTCGCGCGACACACCGTCCAATGATGGTGAACATATGTGCCAAATGATTTCAAAATCCCTTGATGAACGACATAGTTATGGCCCGGACAAGCTCATTTATGGCCATTTTTGACCTTTGACCTCAAAGTGTGACCTTGACCTTGGAGATATTGACGTAATTCTTTCGCGCGACACACCGTCCAATGATGGTGAACATATGTGCCAAATGATTTCAAAATCCCTTGATGAACGACATAGTTATGGCCCGGACAAGCTCATTTATGGCCATTTTTGACCTTTGACCTCAAAGTGTGACCTTGACCTTGGAGATATTGACGTAATTCTTTCGCGCGACACACCGTCCAATGATGGTGAACATATGTGCCAAATGATTTCAAAATCCCTTGATGAACGACATAGTTATGGCCCGGACAAGCTCATTTATGGCCATTTTTGACCTTTGACCTCAAAGTGTGACATTGACCTTGGAGATATTGACGTAATTCTTTCGCGCGACACACTGTCCAATGATGGTGAACATATGTGCTAAATGATTTTAAAATCCCTTGATAGATGACATAGTTATGGCCCGGACAAGCGGGACAGACCGACCGACAGACAGACCGACCGACAAAGTGACTCCTATATAGCCCCCATTACAATGGTAATGGGGGTATAATAATAATAGTTATAACCTTGTATTTAATTATCTGTGTAAAACTTTACTCATTTAACTAATAACGCAAATATCTGACGTACATAGAGAGTTTAATTAAATTGTATGTTATTTATTCTTCAAAGACTGATACCAATTATTATAAAACTATTAGTTAATTAAGAAGCACGCGTTGTATTATTAATATAATATATTAAAATTTAATGTAGATAGCTTCGTTGGCCGTGACATGAACTAAGTTTACCAGTTTATTATTACACCCACCACATTAACAAATGCGATATGAGGTATAATAATACAAATACAGACAAAATACAACACAAACAACAAAAATACTAACAAAACAAGACATGTTGTGTGCCGGATGGCTAATCTATACTGTTCAGACCTGCATTCATAAACCTGCATATATTCAGAAGTGTTATGTAGCCTTAGTCGACAACGATATCGAATATTCGATACAGAATACACTGTTTCAAATTTCAACATAAAAATGTCAACGAGAATAGTGTGTTGAAACATTGACGTATTTATTAGGGTGCATGCAAAGGATAACGTCCGTACATTGCCGTTCAGGTAAATTTAACATGTTCATTAAGTGAATTCATTAGTTTTCTCAAGTTGTCTCGAACTACGTCTGTTTAGTGAAGCGCACGGATTCCGTGCGCTTAACTGCACCCATGGTTATGAAGGCGTGAATATGGACTCCCAGAGCCGTCATAGCAAAAATTATCATAGGCTCTCGGGAGTCCGTTTATATGGACTATGGTGTAACGATCGACCGTCTTAATTCTAGTGACTGATTAGATGTCATTGTATTCACTAATTTTGATACAAATGTTCTGCTTTACTATGTGTAGCATGTAAGTTTTAAAATGTTGTGATTTGTTATATTTTTGGTTAAAAAAGTTTGGGCATGTAAAAAATATGTTGGGCATGTAAAAATTCTTAAGTAACTGGCCCGACTGGAATATAACTTTTCAAAGCTAATTTCGAAGACTGTCATAATATGGAAAGATTAAAGTTAACTTGTGTTCTTCTTTCTTTCTTTTTTTCAGACGGGGTGTTGTTGTTTATTCCAAGCAAGTAAAGTTAGAGCATTACAATAAACAATGTACATTTTCTTTTGGCTGTTTTGACAATATTCTAATTCTTAACGTTATCAATATTTGACCTGCTTCTATCCCCAACATAAGTTATTTCCTTTTAGAACACAGTCCTTAAATTTACTAGTGCTCATTGGGTCATTGTCATAGGGTGACTTCAAGCCGATTTATGTCACCCTGGGGGTGACATGAAGCCGATTCTAGTCACCCCAGGGTGACATGAATCGGCTTGAAGTCTTCCCAGGGTGACATGCATCGGCTTCTAGTAACCCCCGGGTGACTTGTGGACAATTTCAGGTCGACAATGACCCAATGAGCTTTACTAGTATCAACCTGTGTGCTTCTTCTTGGTGTACTTTAGCGATGTGGTTCCTATATGCTTTCAAGTTATTAACATTTTCTGTGAATTCTGCTCCACACAGTTCACAGCTATAACCCACGATGACAGACCTCTTTAAGTCCGGATGAGCATCCTTTTGATGCTCTTTTACATCATATTGGGTGTTGGATTCATAGTCACAAATTCTGCAGCGAAGAATTCCATTCACATGTTCTTCAATGTGTTTTTCAAACACTATTGTGTTCTCTGATTTAAAGCGTTTACAGACCAAACATGAAAATATTCCCTCAATAACAAACGGATTCCAGTGTATCTGAGAACCACACGGTTTCTTCAGAAGTGTGTATTTGTCAGCATGGTCTTCAAGCTTTATTACTTTCCAGTTCAAATCACGTTTTGCTATTTCCTTTTGTACTTTTCTTTTCATTTCATCTGTGATTCCAACACATTTTTCTTTCATGAAGTCTTTCAATATAACTTTGGGTATTTTCCTAGGACCTGGTTTGTTAGATGACACAAATTCCTGTTTCTTTTTTTGAACTTCAGATTCAAGTAATTTTTGATCTTCACCATTAAGCTGAAAATAAGACGAATGAAAGTCAGGGGTTGCCTCAGTAAAAGAAAAGTGAGGTTCTTTGTAAGACACTACTACTAAGTCAGAGTTTTCATCAAATAATTCAAAGTCAGGGTCTACTTCAGTTTTTGACATTGTCCGCTTCCTTTTCTTGGAACGATTGTTCATTATAGGTGCTTCTAAAGTCATACTGGAAGTATCAGTAATGTCTTCTTCTGTAAAATCACATTCAATTGAGTCATCTATAACCGTATCTCCAACATGCATGATCTCCTGTTTTGTCTTGATGGCAAAAGAAGTAATCATCAAATTTAATACACTTTTATCCTCAGCAAATTGTTGATCTTCAGATGTAGTAGTATCTGACTGTTGTAATTTTCTATGTGTCAGCTTTGGTTTATTCTGTAAATTTTCATGTGACAGCTCTGGTATGTTATGTAAATTCCAATGTGACAGCTCTAATATGTTCTGTAAATTCCCATGTGTCAGCTCTGGTATGTTCTGTAAATTCCTATGTGTCAGCTTTGGTATGTTCTGTAAATTTCCATGTGACAGCTCTGGTATGTTATGTAAATTATAATGTGGAAGCTCTGATATATTATGTAAATTCCCATGTGTCAGCTCTGGTATGTTCTGTAAATTCTCATGTGTCTGCTCTGGTATATTCTGTATATGACAAACGTTATTATCCATCCTACTTGAGCTTAAAGTGTCAAAGCTAGCATTGTCTGATATTTCAATCTTTATCTCAGTAAGCAAATCATGTTCTGGGACTTCGCCTCCTGGCACGGCTGTCTCCAATCGACTCATATTGGTGAACTGAAAAGAACCAACCAATCATTTTAAACTATTTTTTTTACTGCAGGTTAATAACATGAAGGCGAGGTGACTTCTACTCCTTTTAATGATTTATTGTGTAACATAAATTGGCAGATTAAATCAATTAGATATGGGGAATAGCGGGGGTATCTGCAATAAGTTGCCCCATTTACAGGGCATGCCCAGTTGATTATTGAAATAGACAGTCAGGAGCAATACGACTTCTTGAGATTGTTTAAAGATGATGCCTTGATTAATGGCCTTGTTCTATTTAACCTTGTTTCTGGTCCAATAAAACAACAATCAAGAGTGAGAAAATGGGAAAATGTAACGTCTGCTGAAATAAAGGTTTTCTTGGCACTGGCAATAATTATGCGGCTCATTTACAGGTCAGATTTGGAATCTCTGTTGTTAAATGAGATTTTAAATGATTTTTTTTTAAATTTAAAACAAACATTTGTATCAAAATATATATTTTATAAAATATTAAAGTGCTTAAAATTTACAAGGAGGTAAAAAAGATAATGAACATACTGCATTTTTACAATTGTTATAAGTTAATACACCTGTACAGGAAAAAAAATCAACATTTTAAACGAACCATGATTATCTACTTTAAAATTATGATTGACAAATAAGAAAAATATCGGTTTTGTACACATATTTCTTTTGATAAATGAAATGCAGTCTTTTGAAATCGACCACCCATTTCAGCCTCTGCTAAAGAAACATAATGCAGCAGAAATGAGGCTAATACGTTATTACATACATAGCAGGTTAAGAATAATATATATTAATTAAAATCATTTAAATACACTAATAACACAACATTAACACCTAAGTGTGTTTGTTTATATCTGTTCATGTTTTACCCAAAACTGCCAAATGTGAGTTGTTTCGGATTTATGATGATAGGATTTGAACGAAGGCCGAGCCCTGAAAGGGTAAAAAATAATATCGATGAATATTTCCACATTGAAGGAAGGCCCGAATCATCAATGTTTTTATACTGTAGTGCATAAACATTGCAAAAGAAACTTGATTGCTGCAATTTGTCTTCGGTTGTAATCCTCTTTTAACACCATACATATGATGTGATGATGTTCATCCACAGGCAAATATTGCCCATACAAAGCATCTCGATGTTAACGTGTTTGCACTAGTAACATACCAGTAATTGCTGTGTATTATGGACTTTCGATTGCATTGACCACCAAAGGCTTATTGAAACAAGGGCTGTCTCCGAAGGATGACATATGCCCCGAAGATGCTCTGATAATTGGAAGATGCTTTGATAGAAACATTAGGTTACAACAGAATATTGGTCAGTTATTTATGACAACAGTACCATTACAAATGGGTTTTATATTTGGCAAATATTTTACATTTGGCCCATATATGTGATATTGACATGTGAGCTCCCCATACCATCTTTTTTTTACTAGTTATCAAGTCTTGAGAATGAATTTGATAGCAACAATGGAAACTGTGTCACCAAAGATTGGTGAAGATCCGATGACAATTGCTCGAGTTATTAAACGGAAACGAGAAAAAAACTCAATTTTACGATGATTCAGGGCCGTAACTCAGGAGTGTCTGGGTCAATTTGGCCGATTATCGAACTTGACCTAGATGTTATGGCCTTACACATTTTCATGAAGTTTGGTGAAGATCCTATGACATTTGCTCGAGTTATTGAGCGGAAACAAGAAAAAAAACACCAATTTAACGATGATTCAAGTGTCTGGGTCAATTTGGCCGATTATCGAACTTGACTTAGATGTTATTGCCGTACACATTTTCATGTAGTTTGGTGAAGATCTGATGACAATTGCTCGAGTTATTGAGCGGAAACGAGACAAACCCCAATTTGACAATGATTCAAGGGCCGTAACTCAGGAGTGTCTGGGTCAATTTGGCCGATTATCGAACTTGACCTAGATGTTATTGCCTTAAACATTTTCATGAAGTTTGGTGAAGATCCTATGACGTTTGCTCGAGTTATTGAGCGGAAACGAGAAAAAACGCAATTTTACGATGATTCAAGGGCCGTAACTCAGAAGTGTCTGGGTCAATTTGGCCGATTATCGAACTTCACCTAGATGTTATTGACTTTCACATTTTCATAAAGTTTGGTGAAGATCCTATGACATTTGCTCGATTTATTGAGCGGAACTGAGAAAAACAAGAGGGCCATCAGGCCCTAAGGCGCTCACCTGAGAACAAAAGGAACTAGACTATTCTGAAAAAATGCAAGCTGATTCATGAAGATTGGACCAAAAAAGTGACTTTTAACATGTTTTTTTATATTTGACCTAGTGACCTAGTTTTTGAGCTCATATGACCCAGTTTCAATCTCTGCCAAGATTTTATTGGGACAAATGTTCGGACCAAGTTTCATGAAGATTTGCCAATAAATGTGGCTATTATATAGCGTCAACAAGTTTTCACTATAGCCATATAAGGACGACTGCCCCCCCCCCGGCGGCCATGTTTTTCAACGAATCATAGCCATTTTCAAACCCAGCCGAGCTATTGTTAGAACAAATGTTCTGATCAAGTTTCATTAAGATTGGATAATAAATGTGACTTCTAGAGTGTTAACAAGGTTTTACTACATAGCCATATAAGGAAAAATGCCACGCCCCCTTGCGGCCATGTTTTTTAACGGATCTCAACCATTTTCGAACTCAGCCCAGATATCATTAGTACAAATATTCTGACCAAGTTTCATGAGCATTGGACCAAAAATATGACTTCTAGAGTGTTAACAAGGTTTTACTATAGCCATATAAGGAAAACTGCCACGCCCCCTGGCGGCCATGTTTTTTAACAGACCAGAACCATTTTCAAACTCATCCGAGATATCGTTAGAACAAATGTTCTGACTAAGTTTCATGAAGATTGGACAATAAATGTGACTTCTAGAG
>VMBQ01002975.1:12244-70005 GCA_007657795.1 Dreissena rostriformis
TATGTTCATTTTTGTGACCCCCGGGGCAGGGTCAAATTTGACCCCAGGGGCATAATTTGAACAAACTAAGTAGAGAACTATTAGATGTCACTACATACCGCATTTGGTAGCCCTAGGCCCTACAGTTATGGACAAGAAGATTTTTAAAGTTTGCACAAAATAGGCTTTATATAAGCATATGTTCATTTTTGTGACCCCCGGGGAACTGTCAAATTATATCCCAGGGGCTTAATTTGAACAAAATTGGTAGAGGACTATTAGATGTCACTACATACCAAATTTGGTAGCCCTATGCCATACGGTTATGAACAAGAAGATTTTTAAACTTTGCACAAAATAGGCCTTATTTAAGCATATGTTCATTTTTGTGACCCCCGGGGCAGGGTCAAATTTGACACCAGGGGCATAATTTGAACAAACTAATTAGAGAACTATTAGATGTCACTACATACCGAATTTGGTAGCCCTAGGCCCTACAGTTATGGACAAGAAGATTTTTAAAGTTTCCACAAAATAGGCTTTATATAAGCATATGTTCATTTTTGTGACCCCTGGGGAACGGTCAAATTTGATCCCAGGGGCATTATTTGAACAAACTTGGTAGAGGACTATTAGATGTCACTACATACCAAATTTGGTAGCCCTTTGCCTTACAGTTATGGACAAGAAGATTTTTAAAGTTTGCACAAAATAGGCCTTATTTAAGCGTATGTTCATTTTTGTGACCCCCCGGGCAGGGTCAAATTTGACCCCATGGATCTATGGAATTTAGAACTATATACTGTATCAAATGAATTAAATGTTTGTGAATATAAAAATAAACAAGGGTACTGGTTAGCGAGTTTTTGTCGGACAGCAGTATTTACAGGACGTTCTGATTATTTTGTGTATTGTCACGCTGCAATGCAATTTGCTTTTTTACATACTCACATATGCTTGTTTTCTTGAAGTTGACAGCAAAAATGTGTTAAATTCTTGTATTATAGGTAAACAAGTGCGGTGTTTTCAAATTTCGTCGGAATTTAATGCGACCTCCTCGCTGGGGATGTAAATAGCTCACGCATGCTCAAAATAAATCCCTAACTGAAACCGGAACTGAGTGCTTGAGATTTTTGTTCGTCTACTGCAATAGAGCAGGTCTCAATTATTTGTATTACAATCTCTTCTTTTTTTTTCAGAATCTAATGTGTTTAACACGCACATATGATTTAAATTATAGATTTTTACATTAAGATTTGACACAATTTGCTGTATACATATATCTGAATTGCTCGCAAAATGTACTCAGTAAACAATTAAAATTAATATACTAGAAACAAATCTCATTTAAAATGATAAATGCACTGTTTGGATTTTCTCCCTTGAAAACTTACTTTCTTCTTTCCACAAAGATCTATAAATAAACATGCTTATTTATAGATATTTGTTAGAAATGATATTGGAAACAAATTATAAATCTATTTGCACACGCAGAAAGCGACATATTTCACTATAAAATAAATGTTTTTACGTCATTTAAACGTTAATGTTAAGAACAGTTTCATTTAAACTCTTATATGTTTCCTAATTCTCAATTTATATAAATGTCCCGGAAAATACTTCTGTGCAGTGGAAAATTACTTCCCTTAAAGGACCCCATATACGGATCTCGTTCATACGCATGCGCACATCAAAAAATGTTTTGTTTTCATTCGCTCGTAGATGACAAACCCAGGATGTATCAGTATTTTTTTTTTTTATAAAATATTTTGTATTATTTTGAAAAGTCTGAGTACTTATTTCTGAAATAGGTCTAGCATAAAAAATTTCTGGCTCATCAGAAAGACATGCAAGGCATCAAATTATCTGTCTGTTCACATTTATTTACATTACGAACCTTTGACTTGACAGGTCCACAATAATCATGCAATTGAATAGATCCTTCTAGATAGTTGCCGGGAAATAAATACGGTGTGTTTTCCCCTTGCTCTTCATCGTGTAACAGTATATCATAAATAGCAGTGACTTGTGAGTGATCTTGTTCCTCAGTGAATTGATCACACCCACTTTCATCAAAAAAAGATTCCAACACCTGAAAATAGACAATATGAAATGGAAATTAGTTTCCTTGAATTTGATTAAACATACATTGTTTTTGGTAATGTAACGACTCGCCCCTTGTTTTTATAACGTTTTCCCCACATATATAACGACTCACCCCACGTATATAACGACTCGCCCTTCCAAAAGAAAATATTATTATATATATGGTAATATAAATAAAATCAATTCAGAATATGAATTTAAGGTTTGGTATAGTTTGATAACCATCAGGATTCGGTTTAACACCATTATCAGCCCTATATTTTACTAAAATATATATTCATTATTGAAATTCTAGACACAATGTTAAGATCGCTGTATTCATCCTAAAGATAAAACGTATGTGGATGATGCATAAAAATATTGGACCTAATATTGTGCATAACTTTATATTCATTGTACTTCTTTTATTTATTTCAATATCCCTGGTTCAAGATATCACGTTTATATTAATTTCTAAAACAAAATATGAAAAGGCCAATTTTTAAATTCAAGGTCTTTCAAAAACAGAAAAATGTATCCAGATGCATTTATCTTTTGTACTTAAGTTTTATTTATGTAAGTCAACCACGCTGGTGTCCAGACAACTCGCCCCATTGCCAACTCGCCCCAGGTCAACTCGCCCCAAAAATAGGACAAGTCGCCCCAAATTTATTTGCCAACTTGCCCCAACCAAAAGACAACTCGCCCCAATTTATGTTCGTATATGCAATTGTTTCATGATCAAAATTATTATATCTGCGCATTCTTTGTAAAGTTAGCGTGGCATGTATGTATTATTTTGTAAATGAAATATTTGTTAAGTTAGCTATTTGTTAGTTTATTTGTGTTTGATGAAATTATCAATAAATGAATGCGAACATTATAATTGGTTCATTTTCTTATTTCATAAAGAACAAGAGATGTGTTTGTTAGAAACACAATGCCCCCTACTGTGCCGCTTTGAAATAAAATTTCTATTTATCATTTTGCAGGTATAGAAATTATCTCCCTTTAAAGCTTATTACTTCCCTTGGATTGTGTTTTTTTACCTTTGACCTTGAAGAATGACCTTGACCTTTCCAGCACTCAAAATGTGCAGCTCCATGAGATACACATGCATGCCAAATATCAAGTTGCTATCTTCAATATTGCAAAAGTGAAGACCAATCTTAAAGTTTTTGGATGGACGGACAGACAGATGGACTGAAGGACAGTTCATCTGCTAAATGCCACCCTACCAGGCGCATAAAAACTGTATAATGAATGGTACTTCCTTTGTGTCAGCCCTGTTTTGAAAACGTGTGTAATTTTGCCTGCGTGCGTTCATTGTCTTTTCACGGGTTTATTAATGAGACATATTGTATCCTGGTTTGGTGTGAATAAAGAATAAAGGAAAGCCTTTGTGTCAGCCCTGTTTTGAAAACATGTGAATTGTAAAACATTTATTTTGACGGCATGCTTTCATTGTCTGTTCACATATTTATTAATGAGACGTATTGTTTGGTTTTGGTGTGATAAAAGAATCACCTCAAAGTAAACGAGCTTAATCAGACAACAATGATATTTTCAAAATCATTAAGAGGACCATCTATATATATATAAAGAACACATTTGGTATGTGTAAATATTCCAATGTATGTGCGATTTGGTGTTAGATTTGTGACTTGGATACGTTTTTTAGTTATGTGGGTTTCATTTTGTGTATCTAAATAGTACACTGTATGTGCGTTTGTGTGTATAATAATGTGACTTGGAGTAAGTTTGTTAGCTTTGTGGGTTTCACTTTCATCTTCCATGGCAGAGAAGTGTATAAGTTGAGGTAAGACAGTTGGGCGGAGACAGCATGACTGTATCTTGTGATGCTTGCGAGAGATGGCATCACAGAGTCTGTGATTCGGGTAAGTGCACTTTTTCAAATTTAATATAAAACTATTTCAAAACGAGACATACTTTTTACTGAAAAAACATATCTGTCCTTGGCTAAATTTTTTTTCAAACGGTTATATAAAAATATAGCCTGAAATCAACTCTGCGATTTTCAAATTTAGTTCTTGCGAGGCTTTCTATCTTAATTTTTAGCCAATTTGTTTTAACATAAAAAACAACATAATTACAAATTTTTAGATAATCAGTTTAAGCAAGATTACGGTTTTGCATAATACATGTAATAGAGTTGCGATCGCATTCTCTCCATATTAGACAATGTCACCAGTGGAGATTAAAAGCGTTAATTGGTATGCATGCAGGGCCCTCAATCCATTTTAGAGGAAGCGGGTCGCTAGCCTCATGAGGGGGGAATTTTCACTGCGTTTCCCTTTTTGGGGGATTTTTTTACTTACTCTCTTATTACTGTACGTTCCTTTGTATAAAGCGCAGTTTTTTACCTCCAAATTTCAAATAAAAAAGTTGGTGCGCGTAATACATTGATACAGCGCTTTCCTGGCTGTTAAAACGCTAAAAATTCATATGTTATCGTACATAATCATAATAGCCACCATTTTTTCCAGAAAACTACACCCTATAAAAATATAGTGATATGCAACCCATGCTCCCGATCATGTAAACACTTCTTATTTGAAGAATACAAAATAAAGCTTTCCAGTGTTGCGGAATTACTGATTGTGCAATAGTAAAATGGCGTCCATTTTCAGCCCGATTTAATGTAGTGAAATCTGTTTTTTTCTCCTTTTTGGCATTAAAAAACGGGTGCGTGTTAAACATGGTTGCACGTTATACACGGTAAAATACGGTATTACATTTGTACATGTTTGCACTATATTCATTGCTTTTTTCATAATAAAGTATGTTTGACAAGATTAAATTGAAATTGAATTGAGATATAATAGTCATGAGACACATCTTTCTATAAAAAAAAATTTAAAAAATCAGGGGGAATTTTTCCACCCAAAGGGGGAAAAAGTATACTTTTCAGGTAGGGGACTTCGGCCGAAATTCGACCGCAGATTTGATAAATTGAGGGCCCTGGCATGTGACACCAAATGTCTGAACATGTGTAGATAAGATTGTCAAGATATCACAAAATAACGCTGTTAATTGGTCCCCCAAAGTTCTTATTATTGTATTATTTTGCTTTTATAATTATATTTTATTTTTCACTCCTCAGTGTTGTATTTTGTTGCTTTTATTGTGTGAAATTTGCTGATTTATTAGCCCTTTAATCCTGTGGCACTTTTGTGTTCCTTTTTTTCTCTGTCAGCATTTTTAAACATTTTCTTATTATGGCAAGTTAGGCCCCTTCCTTGGGTCAAGATCAGCAACTTTCACACAGCTCTTAAATTTTGAATGTATAGTTCTGATATTATATTTCAGCTTACATTTTTAATAATGTGCTATAGGAATACTGCTTTAATTGTGCTTTAAGTGTGCTTTATTATAACAGGGATGTATAATACGTATTATACATCCCTGATTATAATAACTATTTCTTATGAATGTCATGTATTAATTATGTGTTGAAATTTGCTACTGTTTGTTAGGTTGGTCAAAAGCTATACATAGCTTATGTTATATACATGTTATCTCATACCGACAATAAATAAATTTTGATTTGAGTTCGCCAAATCAATCAGGATTTACAGATGTATGGTTGATTCCTGAGTCAGTTATTATAAGTGAAAGTTTAATATTGATTCATCAACTTCATTACTAGTTTACAATGAGCTTACTTATACCTGTATTTGAAAGGTCTTTGTATTTAGATGTTATTGACAATAACAAAAAAACATAGAAATATCATATCACATAATTTGTTGATAAAAAATGTTTTAAAATGTGAATATGAACTTTGAATGTTTGGACCTAATATTGTTTTATTCTCCATATTTTCAATAAAATGTCTTCTTTATATGGCAAGATAATTAAAATGCAATTATGGATGCTTTTAGCTTAAGAAACCTCAGCAAACAGTTCATAAAGTATTGACAGACCTGTACGCTGAAGCGAACCCCATATCGAAATGCAATCAGAGTCGTAACATATTTATGTCACGCTATAAATCAAAGACAGTTCATTTTCTTGGATACATTTCTACATATGTTGGTGAATAAATATAAATTACTGCATCGGGGCATATTTTAAGGTTCAAATATTTCAAATGCATCTTACAATAGATGAAAATAACTCTCATCAGCCTGAAATTCACAATTTTTACGCCATTGTTGCTTTGTCACGTGACGAGTTTTCATTTCGTTACTTATGGACAGGGTTGGCAGCAATCGACCGCCCCCGGTTTTAACCGGCGGTTTTTACTGGTTAAAACTGCCCCGGTCAATACTCCCGAAGTGGTCATTACTGGTCAATACTGGTCTTTACCCCTAATTTTGATTAATATTCCATGTTTAATTAAACAATATTGATAACATAAATTAAACAGACATGTTGCCAATAATGTCTTAAGCTATTAATACCACTATTTTATATCTGTTCTACAATTTGTTGGTCAATCTCTCAAAATTTTGCAAATAAGTCAAAGTTGGTCAATTCGATGTTTCTGGTCGATTGAACTTTTTTTTTCAATTCTAATGAATGTTCAGATAATTCTTGATTCAACAAGATTAACAATATGACACACCAATGATGTGCATTATCAAGAGTATATTCAATGTTTTTGAGATCAATAAAGTTTATACACATGTCATCATCATCACATCATACAGGCATTGTTAAAATGTGTGTTGTTGAACTGTCACACCTTACTTGTCATGGATTCTTGCATAGATTTCTTTAAATTCTTTTTAAACAAAATAGTGAAAAAATATTTATTTTCCATTGATATAAATATAAAAAACATAATAAGAAATAATTAATAAAAGAAAAAAATAATTGAAAAGAAGAGTAGAGTAGACCCACAATTGGAAAACATTATTTGTTGACAAAATCAAGAACTTTGATTGCTTATTCATTTGAAGACCAATTGAACTTTTAAATATGAAAGGAAAAACACACTCTCAATACTCTGAAAGGAGACAAGCTAGTGGTAACTATTTAATTAATAGCAAGTTATCTCCTTTTGTTTGAGTGATATGAAATAGCATAAGGGCAGATTTGCTTCATTGTCAATATCAGAGACATAACACTGCATGCATTTTATTACCAATTAGGGCTTAGGGGCCAGATTTATAACCCTAGAAAACACAAGAGTTCTGTTTGTCTATCTGCTTATCAATTAGATATATCAATAGATCAGTGGAATACTATGGTAACTACACTAGTAATAATACTTAAGTAACAGATGTGATACACTGAGATAAAGATATTGCCTTAGTCCTTATGTATTTAAGGCCGTTTCCATAAATAATAAAGAAGTAATTTTTTACAGCTTTTAAGATTTTTATTACAATAAATAACTAAAAAAAAAGTTTATCAATTACAGAATAATGATTGATTAAATATAGAATAGCTTAAAGTCTTCCTTTGTGATGTTTAAATGCTATCATTTTCAATTGACCAGTATTGACCAGTAATGACCAGTAATAACCAGTATTGACCGGTTTTAACTGGGTATTGACCGCCGGCCCGGTCAATTGACCGGTCAATATGCCAACCCTGCTTATGGATCGACCTTGACATTTTTTGCTGAAATTGTAAACATTACTTTGGTTTTCTGAAATCTATAATTTGTGATTAACAACTTACGTCTGGTGGATTTAGACTGATTTCAAAGTGAATCAGGTAATTTTAAATAATTTTTCCTTTGAGTTTGTATTTACACTGCAATTTGTTTACAAAACAAGCAAGAATAATTTAAAATACCGGGAAATGTCATTCTGAATTAAAAACACTTAAGCACATGGTATGTTACTTAAAATAGAAATAACGTCATATGACCGTGAATCTCAGGAGATTCTCATTAAAAAAATGTCTGTTGCATCGCTGTTTTGCTCGATATATTAGAGCAGAAAAGATAAATTTCAAATGTTTAAGATAGTATTTTGTGAAAGAATATATCAGTTACATGTGAAAAATATCGATCTTTTCCGATCAAGTGGTTGATTTTAGCCAATAACTGTATTTAAAAGCAGTTTTGGACCGGTCTTTGTTAAGTTGTTAACTGTCAACTTTTTGGGAATTTCTGGTTGACTTACATAATGGGGTTGGTCCATAACTATAAAGTCGCAGTAGTCAAAAATCATAAAAAGCGACATCTAAAGTTATAGAAGCCAGAACTAGGATGCTTTGTATGTTTTCACAAACAAATATTTGTATCTGCTGTAAACAATGCTATCAATTATTAATATGAACTTTGAATGTTTTTTTTTTTCCGTATTGGTCGTTTGGGTCTATTTGAAGAATAGCCCAAAGATGTAAAATTACCGGGAACACCATTAAATCGACTTGTTTTATACTAAATATTGTTACATTCATATCTTTAATAAAATGTATTCTTTATATGACAAGTGAAGATAATTAATGGCAAGTTGTTAATACATTTGGGGCGAGTTGTCCAATAAATTTGGGGTGACTTGTCCTATTTTTGGGGCGAGTTGACATGGGCGAGTTGGCAATGGGGCAAGTTCTCTGGCGACCAACCACTCTCGGCCTATCGCCACTTTAGTGAATCGCTTAACTTTATTACTCGTTAACGATTACTTACATAATTTATCACAAACCTTTGTTGTTTTGAAACGTTTTTCTCTGCCTTGAATGGTGAATACACTAGGCACAGGGTTGTTTTTGTTGTAAAGGCCATCAACAAAGTGTGCCGAACAAAGACGATAATTCTTTTCGTTACAGTTATTCAGTGAAAATTGTGGGCTGACATTTTTTAAAAGTTCTATCCAAGCCCTTTTCAATTTTTCATCCGATGGAAATCTATGAAGAGTAATTATGCGTCCATCCACTATTTTCCCTCTGAAATTGCTACATAAACAACAGTAATGTCTCTTTTTTTCGGTTGACTTAGGAAATCGTGTCGTATTATTGTTGTCCGCCATATTTTATTTGCTCTCCAGTGGTAGGAGGCTCTTTCGGCCCAAGCTCTTTCGGCCCAGTCCGAAATTTCAGGCTTATTCGGCCCCAAGCTTATTCGGCCCCAAATCGCGCAGTCGCGCGTTAACTCCTCGTTAGAGAGTATTCAAGGGCGATAACTTTTACCGATAAAGTAAAGCCTTTCCGAAAAGGACTTTAGGGCACCTTGTCGAGTTCAAAGGACTTTCATAGTTCGGAAAAAGCCTCTTGTGTCTTAGTAAAGACACTGGCTTGAGTGTATACAGTATTATTTTGAATAACTCGCAATAAAATGAAAAATGAAAATGCTCACTTTGATGAGGATTGTTCAGGTCCAATGATAGAGAGTTATTCAAACAGTTTTATCATAACTGAAACAAGAAATATCTTAAAAAAAGATATACGGTGTTGATTGTGGTTGGAGTTGGTGAAGTTTAATGAATGAGATCAAAGATGGTGAATGTCTTTTTCCATGCAGCTCTTAGCTGCATCACACGCAGAACGGGGTGTTATGCGAAGTTTTTGCGGCTTATTTTACATTATTACATAGTGCGTATCATATATCTATAGATACAAAACAGAAAAACAAAAGAAGAATTGAAGTGAAATAAAAACATATAAGTCAACCGGCCACACGCGAAGTATCCGTATATATTTTAAATATGTATACGCGCGTTCTATGAACAAACCTATTTTAGTGGTGTGTCGGGCATTGCTATTTGATTCGATTATTTACAGTATCGGGAATCATCGCTCACATGCTTAATAAATTGGTCAAAATGGTGGAATAATGCTTGTTAAATTAATCAAAAATAATATTTATCGTGATATTGTTGAAAACACATTAAGAATCTATGATTGACATACCATTATTATATCGCCGAATATCTTCATTTAACATATTTCTGGTCTAAATACAATTCCAGTTCACCATTCCAGTAACCTATAGTCAGGGAAGTATTATTCTAATATACTTCCCTGACCTAGTTAACGCGATAGCCTCTATATTATATAACGAACCGGTTACTGACCGCGAACTGACCCTGATACCTTGCGGGTTAGAATGCAATGCATTAAAGTGAGGTGAACGATTCAACTGCTGCAACGACGGCTTAATTGTTTAAAACTTTATACTTTTCTATGTTAAATGTTCAATTTCGAAAACAATTAAAAATGGTTTGGCCAAAACGAATATTAGGATAGGGAAAAACGACACGTTTATGAACTAAAATATACTGGTTCACAGACAGCAATATGGCAGTAATTACTCAATATGAGAACATAGCCTTTAAGTACAAACGCACTGGCGCTGACAATCCTCTGGATATAAAGGTGCACACACATTTGTATTGATGTTAAGAATTGAGTGTAAAACTGTTCTATCCATCAAGCCTTTTCATTAGAGATAAATTGTTTCATGCTCATAACGCAGTAAAATAGTGTTACATGCTATACTACAAAGACGCGGTCATGTTTCCAATGTTCTGGAGGATTATGCTCAAATCAGCGCATGGGCTGAATGAAGTATTCATTCGTATCTAGCCACGGGAAATTTTATTTGAATTTTATTGGACACTTACAAAGGTCAGGTAAAGGTGAAAAGTTGGGTTATACAGCTACGCCGAAAAAAACGATGAATGAAAATGCAAGGAAAGAATATACAAAGGGAAACGCTATTATAGGCTTACGTCTTGTTACTACACCACAATGAACTTGAGTCAATACAAATACAAAGACGCAAACAAATTTCTAAGCACTTTCAGACGCAAACACATTTCTAAGCACTTTCAACAAAGATTTATAAGTTTAAATGATATTTCAAAGTAAAACAATATCTTATTTCATATATTTTATCAGCCTTAGTTTCTTAAGCTTACAATATGACCTTTCTTGTAGCACGATATATTGCACTTTACTGTACGAGTATAACCAAACATTTGCGTGTATATATCACGTTTTAGTGACTCTATATAGTTGAATTTTGAAATACATGTACAAAGATAAGGTACCCGTTAGAAACATACAAGATCTAGCATATTTTTCAATGTTTCAATCGACCCTGCGAATAAAGACCACCTGTGTACAAAGTCCACACCGACCAAATCCATTGAGTAGTCTTTATTGACAGGTTAGACTGTATTTCTATTTATTTATAATCTAGAAGGTCACGATGCTTCAAAGAGTGATAAAGTTATGCTTTTTTTATTTGACTTTACTTCATTAAGAATTGTGATAATTGGATTGGACAAAGGGATCTTTTTAGACAATACACTCCGTATCATCATGTTGTTCTCATCTTCTGGAGAACCTTCTATGCTGGACAATGTTATAATACGGACAAAGTGCTTATGATGAATTTATTTCAGTTAACATTTGACATTGAAATGTGATCTTTAAACTCTGGCCAGATCCTTACGCGCGACACTGGCTCATCAGTCTCACTTCTGTCCATTTTTTTGAAAATCCATCCGCTCGCTCTGGCGATCCAATAATTGTTTCTTTTTTAAAATGTACTGTGCATACACGAAATATATAAACAAATTTCTGAAAAAATATAGATGTAGCATCTTTAACTTAAATCAGTTTGAATCGGCATATCGAGGGCTGGAACGCTTTTGTCCAATTTCAATCAAAAGTATTATTGTACAGGCGCAGGATTATCAGAAGAACTGTTTTATATAAGTCGTTACGAATGAAATGTACGAAAAACGTATTTATGCGCATGATAACGATTTCATGGGTTTTGTAAGTGTGGTAAAATTATTTCGAAAATAATTTTGGAATTATATTTTTTTATAATAATAATTATTCCAGCAATATAGTGGTTTTGTTACTAGATTATATATAAGGGCGAAAAGTGGCAAATCAAACAGCTGCATCGTCAACTGATTTTACAGACCGGAGTTACCTTGACAATTTTAAAATGACGCTTCATTTTCCGATTTTTAAACTTTAAACATAAAGTTAGGATAGGATAGGATAAGTTTTATTTAAAGTCGGCAAGACAGCAACATATTCAAACACAAGCTCATGTGAGCTTTTGAACCGACTTTTGTCCAACAAGGGTATATAATAAAACAAGTGTAAATCAGCTATAATGTTAAGAATTTAAGTTACATGATAGTTACAAAATTGTAATGGAGGCATAGTATTAAGTTAAAAGACATCATAATTGCAAATAAAAAGTAAAACATCAAGCATGTTATTTAAAAACCACGAAACATCCCTATCCGCTTATATATAAATGTTTAAAGGAGTACTATCTAGATTAGCGAAAGAATGACATAAAGAGTTAAAGCAATTAAAGGGACTGTTAAAGAATCTTCAGTAAGAAACACACAGAGATTTGGCGCATGTACCAGATTGGTATTAGTCATGATTTGCAGCACTTATAACAGCACATAGCTCTAGGCAATTTAAAATGTAAATATAAGCATCTACATATGACTAATAATTTATTACATACAGAGAGACTACGACATATGAGGTCTGGTAAGTGGTATGTCTATATATCTTTGATGTCATACGGCACAGTCTCTTTGTTTACAAGCAGGACAAAACATGCAGTATACAGAAAAATCAACAACAAGCAACACCATGCAAAAGGCAACACAAGCATACTATATTAAATACTACACTGACCACAAGCTGAGACACAAAGGGGGAAATATGAACAGCAGTTTAACACTAGAGCATGCCCAACAGAGCAGACCGACCCCAGAGCTGCAAGCCAGATCGACGGAGGCACACAAGCCCGAGCCAGATGGGTCCCGTCCAGTAGAACCCGGACCTGCGATCAGCAACCTCACCGCACTTGCTGCACTGAGACGCAGGGTATTGCAGCTGTCATGCCCCAGTGCCACTGCTTAACTAAGACAAAAGCAATACACAAAGACAGACATGAAAAAATAAGATAACTGAAAAACATGCAGCAAGCAAAACAAAATACATACAAGCACATGAAATATGAACTCAAAGAACAGCTCGTCAGTGCTTTTGGTGCTCACCTACCCTGAGTCACAGGCTATGCATTTGCAGTCTTTGCCGCTCCAGCTGGAGATCAGGGTCTTAAACTGATTTAAGCTGGAGCAGGTTCTGAAGTGATCTGGGAGTGAGTTCCACAGCACTGGCGCAGCGTACTTGAAGGAGTTCTTACCACAAGAAGTGGTTATAACCGCTGGTACCTGTTATATATTAGAATATCAAAAAATTATACCTGTTGACTTTTTAACAACAAGGTCTGATACCACAAGAGGGGCAATGTTGTTGACTATTTTGAAAGTTTCTAGATCTATGGTTCTTATCCGGCGGACATGTAGCGATGGTAACTTTGCCTTTGAAAGTAACATTGAAATACTTGAGGAATAACCATTGTAAACAAATCTAAGTGCACGCTCTTTAATCCTTTTTCATTTTTTCTAGTATTGCTTTCTGAGCAAAAGTGCCATGCCAATGAGCAAACGTTAAAATTTGATAAGACAAAAGTATAAAATATAGTGAGCTTATTTAGTTTGCTAAGGTTGTTACCAATTCTTTTCAAAACATTGACCTGCTGTGAAGCCTTTTTACATATATTACTAACATGAGAATCAAATTTCAGCTTGCAGTCAATGTCCACTCCCAAGAGTTGGGCGACTCCATCACATGATATACTGAACCCATCTAAATTGAAAATTGGGGATTTGCTGATAGTTTTTAGGCCTACAGCTATTGCCTGAAATTTGTCAGGATTAGCCTGTATACAATTAAATTGAAACCTGTCAATTAGACTTTTACTTTCATCTTGAAGTACTTGTTTCAGTTCATCAAAATCAGGAGAGTGAAAAGAGAGTGTATTGTCATCGGCATAGTTGTACAGAGTACCTCTTTTTATAAAGTAAAACATATCATTAATGAAAATATTGAATAAGAGGGGGCCTATTATAGAACCCTGAGGCACAGCCCTGTGAATGTCTTCCAAAGAGCTAACACTATTTCCTATTTTAATCTGATTCTTTCTGTTTGACAGGTATGATTTTAACAGTTTGACCGAGTTTTCTGAAACACCATAACCCTGCAGTTTATGAAGTAAAATATCATGTGGAAGACAATCGAACACTTTGGATAGGTCGATTAGAATGGCAGCAACATATTCATTGTGATCTAAAGCAAAAAAGTTGCCAGTAAGCAAGAATATAACAAATCATCACTGTGCCTTTAATGCCCTTTTTATCATAAATATGTTGCCAAATTTTACGTATCTAACGTGTGAACATTAAGTGAATTATATGAAGTTGTTCGGGACGTACCGGGCTTAAGTCTTTGGAACATGCGTATTGATAAGCAGGAGATCAAAACCGGTAGTTTTCCATAAAGCAATAATACAAGACTCATCATGTACATACACATGGAGATAACCTGTCGCATATCTTAAAAAGATCATATATGAAAAACATTTATCAAATTTCAATGCTATTAACTGCTATCGATCCAATTGCTTTTGTTTTTATAATAAGGCTCCTTAATTTTTTAAAACGTTGATGGATTTAAGAACGGCGTGAATGTTCCAATATCAGTACTTATATGCAGCGGCTGCCTGCAATATGGTCAATATTTATACATTTGACCTTTATTTCTCCTTTTGGTGCGGAAAGATAAGCAATAGTTCGTCACAATACGAGAATGCGGGCATCACACGATGCGACTCTGAAAGTACGCGTTCTCGTGTGTGTGAGTAAATCGGTTTATTTACAGGTCATCTCCGAGTCTTCGAGACTACTTTCTGTACTGACATACAGTGCATGTTCTCGTTTATTTGCTTACTGTAAATATCGCCCACTTTGAAGACAGTTTTTACTGTTGATCGGTCACACTGAATTCCAGGACGTTGATAATATGTCTAATTTATCAAGATTGGATTCTAATCAGATTAAAACAGATGAAATCGGACTTGAGCGCGACTCAGACCTTGGCGTAGTCAAACCGAACGTTCCGAAAGGGGTCTCTGCTGGAAGCTGGGTCAAGGTCGCCTATGAGGCTGAAGAGCTTTACGAGGGCGGATGGGGCTTCCTCGTTGTGCTAGGATCCTTCTTTGTGCATGCGCTAGTTGGTAAGTTCTGTTAGATCTGTCAAAACACTTCGGTTACCTCACGAGGCTAGTTAAAGCTTTACGTAGAACTAATTACATATATGCGCATATAGTGAGATCGGCCATTCCAGGCTCTTGATTTCTTTTTTTTTTTGTTAAGCGTATCTGTTTCTAAACAACTGATACTATACACGTATCGCCACCGAAGCTATTTACCTCGTTCGAGTAAGCATTTAACATAAACTATCAAAAAGCAAAATGTCATTTAGTTAAACGAGAAATATCTGTAAAGGACATTCGGCGTATGTAATTATTTAAATGCTCACAAGACAGGTAAATTAAGTTTAAATGAATATATTTAACAATTTAACTTAATAAGAATAACATACAATGGTCAGATCAATATATACAAGCTAAAACCCCTGACATACCATAAGTTGTATAAATGGATGCATCAAATATTGAGTATTGCTCCCAGCTATAATTTGAATAAAACAGTCCAACGTGTTTAAGACCACACGAAGGCTTCACATGTCAATAATGCCTAATGAGTAAGAACAAATTTGGTCGCGCAAAGTCCCAGATGACCATGCGTCTATTGTATTTGTATATGCATCTGATGCTTTTAGAGGTATATGAATATTGAAAGAAACATTTTGTATTAAGGCGGTTTCGAGAGGTCCAGCGGCGCGCTGTACCTGCAGATCCGGGAGAGGTTCGGCCGGTCCGCTACCGAGACCGCCTGGCTGTTTTCCATATTCGCTATGCTCCGGCACTTCATGGATAAGTGTACAAGATCGTTACCATTAATAGCGTAATTTATTGGAAAATAAATTCTTAAAATAACAATTGTCTTCTATCTAACGGTATTATTGTATTCTTAAAATTTGTATTGATGTACCTTATGTTTCTTAATAATTATTGAAGCCATTGTCGTAAATACACAATGCTTTTTGGTCGATATAAGATGTATCGGTAACGCATCTTCGTGTCGTATCGGGCATTGCTTTAAATGCCGCATGTCGCCCATTGAAGTCTAAAAAGAGAATCAAAGAGACGTACGATTTGACACGCGGCAGTTCAAAACTACAAGCGACAATATTAGCCGACACTCAGTCATGCATTTTTTTTGGGACAAATATAAACGCGACTATCGCACTTGGACATGTTGCATTTCGTCTTAAATGTCGCATTTTAAATTGCCGAGCATCTTGGCGTGTGTCGCTTTGACTGTCGCGTGTCTACATGAAAAATGGTACTAACCGGGTTCCGTACCGCATCCTTTCAGGTCCTCTGGCAAGCGCCCTCTGCAGCCGGTTCTCGTTTAGGACGGTGACCATGATAGGAGGCGTGGTCTGCAGTGCGGGGTTCCTCGCGTCCGCCTTCATGCCCCGCCTCTCGCATCTCTACTTCACATACGGAATGCTCGGCGGGGTCGGAGGCTCCCTGTGCTACACCACTAGCGTTGTCGTCGTCGGACAT
Organism: Dreissena rostriformis; assembly: GCA_007657795.1. Lineage (NCBI taxonomy): Eukaryota > Metazoa > Mollusca > Bivalvia > Myida > Dreissenidae > Dreissena > Dreissena rostriformis. The sequence continues at coordinate 28,824 of VMBQ01002975.1, forward strand.
TATTTCAATAAGCACAGAGGTATATTACCCGTAATCGGGGACTTGAAAGATAAAATACATGTTGTTTCTCAGTTAGATACTATCGAATGAACATCGTCGGACATTATTTTATAAAGCACTCATGTAGGTAATAAGGTTTGGTATCGATATATTAATATGTGCACGTTGATTTTAAAACACGCTCGATCTTGAAAGTACACAGATCAGATCCTCCTAAGATAACAACGACTATACCGTGAAATCCCTTGAAATCGCCGGCTACAAATTTAACGCAAATTCAATGGCCGACATTTTCGAGTGAATTGAACTTTCGAATTTAAAAAAAAAATCCATTGATTGATAGCTTAATAACATGCACCAATCTCTGTTGACAGTCGGTATGAATATCAACTTTCTAACATCAGTTTGAAATGTGAACTCTTATAGTACCGTGTAAAAAAAACAGTGTGGTAATTCAGAGTAGAACTTATCTACGTTCACAATACACGTGCATGCAAATGTATCCTATACTATTAAGGTATTGCCGTTGGGCTGGCCACATCCGGTGTTGGACTAGGCTGCACAGTTTTCTCGCCATTAATCGAGCGTCTGGTAGAGTGGGTAGGTATGACGGGCGCTTTTATACTCCTGGCAGGCGTGATCTCCAACCTTCTGGTCTGTGGAGCACTGTTCCGGCCCATTGAACTGCAGAGGAGGGTCATGAGGACGCAGCGGTAACTGTCTTCACACACGTATCAACAATTTAATGGATTGCATGTCAGTTAAGCCAGCTTAAAAGGCTGGACCCACTTACAATTCGGTGGATCCAAAAGTCATTGAATTGATTGACCGTGGGGTAGATTTGCGATTTATTATATTAAAATAATATACACGAATCGACTATAAATTCTGTTACAACTTGGTGCATTTTACTTTGCAGTAAACAGAAGCACGCAATAACTCAACGAGTACAAGATGACTCAAGTGAAATGCTACTGAAATCGAATCATCCACAATTAACCTCCCAAAACTTCTCGCAACATACTGCCGCATGCAACCACAGTTTAAAATCGCCGGATTTCACCATGGAAACAAAATATGAAAAGGAATTATTTACGTGCAAGACAACGGGATCGCACTTAAATACATGTACCTGCATAAACAAAGAACATCTTAAAGAAAATGATACTGAACAATCAGATGGTAAATGTGAAGTATCCAAGAAAGGTTTGGGCGAAGTAAACGGTCATTGTAAACAAAATAATCAACCTAAACACATTGAAATAATTAAAGTAAGCGATCACGAAAAGGTGTTACTGACTAACGATGAAAAACATATAGAAAGAAGGTCAATTGTAAATTATCACACCTCTCAACATGAATGTGACGTCATTGAAGCACATGAGTTCACTGAATATAAAGATAAACCGACGAAAGAAAAACCTTCTATAACTATATCCACGCTAACATGTTATTTAATGTGCAATTTCGGTTTTGTTGCTTACTGCTTCACAGCATTTATGTATGGTCTGGGTTTCAACCTGACCGTCGTTTTTATGCCGGCGGTGGCAGAGGAGGCGGGTCTCTCTAAGGCAGCCAGCATCTCGTTAGTTTCGGTTTTCGGCGTCAGTGACATGATTGCTCGAGTCACCGTATCGTGCATTATGGATCTCAGGATGCTTAAACCTTTTCGTCTCGTAATTTTCAATGCTTTTATTTTTGGGACGGCCGTCCTGACGTCCATGATGACGTCGATGCACATATACTGGCACTTCGCGTTGATTAGTGCCCTGTTTGGGCTGTTTACCGGAGCATACGTATCGCAGCTGTCTGTGGTTCTTGTAGACATGCTGGGCGTGGAATCTCTCACCAGTTCTTTCGGGTGTCTGTTATTCTTTATAGGGCTGAGCGGCATGATAGGACCAACAGTTGGAGGTAAGAACGTCTGCAATCCACTTCTAGTCGGGCAGTTAATATAAATACCGACGTTTTTCGACGGATTTTAGCCTAAACAGTTTAAAGCGAGCGAGCGAAATACGTTACTCGATCGGAGGACATACGCTATTTTCGTATAAAGCTAACTTTATCAGAACTCAATCCTTTTTATGCTTGTTACAAACTGTAAAATCATTAGTGGTGTGTAAATTGTGTTGAGTGGCATGTGTTTATTCCTGTAGATTTATACTCACTCAACATTGTTTTCTCCTATCATCAGAGTAAAAATCAATCGGGTAACAAACTTTCAAGTCTAATAATAATAATAATCCCAAGACTTTAATACTGTCGTGATTTCCAGCAGCGTTAACCAACAACTCACCCAATATTTTTCGCATTTACATACCACGATTATTGACACCATTAAAACAGATTTGTGATGGAAAACAATTTTGGAGATATCGGTTTCTAAGGATTCTTTCAGATCAACCATATTCATATTAATTTCAGGTTCTATGAGAGACACATACGGAAGCTTCCACGCCTCTTTCATCTTCGCAACAGCAGGGACAGTGGTCAGCGGATTGACCATGGTGTTTGTCAATGTCTGGATGTACAAACATAACCGACAAAAAAAAAGACTGACTGTAACTGGCTGAAGAATTGTTAGTTATCGCAGTTCATAAATTAGATTGATTCCGTAATTCATAACTATTTTGCTGCATTTTTAATTCAACCCTTAACATGTCAGATTATACATTTACATGAATCTAGTGGACTTATTTATTATTTTTTGTGTAAAACAATATCAGTGTAATGTGAGCCATAGCGGTCAGTAATTTCCACGAGCCACGTCCAACCACCTTCACTGGACCCACCACCAGCACCATGGTAACCATCCCCAAACTCTAGAAACCACCACCGCCTTCCTTGTAAGCAACACCTACCCCTTGGTAACCACCACCACATGGGCAAAATGTTAGCATCATAATAAACAAACGTAATAACTGTGACCTTATAAAATCATGAGTTATGGTTCTTATGTATTGTACTTCCCCTAAATGATATCGCCCTGCATATTAAGTTCGAACTTTGTTTCTTCTTATAAATTAACAGATATGCCCCGAGCAGCATTTAGATTTAATACTTATGTTACTATATATAGTAACAAAATTGACTCGAATGCATGTGATTATCGGTCATTGCAAGGTGATTATCACGTTTGGCCCGCAGGGCCAAATGTTGATAATCGATAATCGCCCCGGAACTTAAGCGAGTGACTTCAACAGAACAAAATGGCGTCCATATTCAGTCTTTTCCAACGACGATTTGTAAAATTAAGCCACACACCAACGAAATAATATTTAAAAAAAAAGTTAATTAAACGTAGCACATAATTAGAATGATGGAATAAATATCTATTGCATCTGAAACTGTACTTTAGATTAGATTGATGGCACTATTATATTTGAGCTTTTAGTTTAACAGGAGTCATCCAACATCAAAATTTAGTACACGACAATCTTACCTCAATGACAATCCTCAATGACAATCTTAATCCAATGCTTTTAATAATAAAATGTTAACGATATGCACTTCAATTTTCTGTTTTTTTTTCCAACCCTTTATCTTTATTCATTTCAAACTACACTTTTTGAAACGTTTCACGAAATCGAATGACTGCTCGGAGTGATTTCTTTAATTCCTCTTGAAGTTTCCAATTATAAATTACATACACACAATCCGAAATACGTTTTGGATTCGTTGAATGCTTTAAAAAAATATTCTACTGTTAAATAAATTGAAGCGTCCGAATTGTTGCTAAAATCCAGAGAGTCATGCTTAAACTGGTGTGTTTCGTCACAGAAATAACGTCATACAAGGTAGATACGTCATATATTGCGTAATCAATTGAATGAAAATAAAAGTACGGAAAGCTGTTTCGGCAATATATTTAAGTGAAGGAACAATGAGGATGATATGTAACATGTACCGTGGTTAAATAGAACAGTTAACGGGAATTAAGTATTAAAGACGTTAATACCATCGTTGCTTGAGGGCCAGAAGTGACAATCGGCCCTGGAGTGAATAATCGCCATCAGGCCGACGGCCTTCGGGGCGATTTTTCACTCTGCAGGCTAATAAGCACTTCGGGCCCTCAAGCAACGAGGTATTAACCTTTAAATAATACGAATAAAGGATAATAACTCTTAAAATATAGAAGCACGAGTTATAGCTCTCGTGAACTTCGAATCCCCTCAATAAGATAAACCTACCTATTAAGTTTCAAATTGATATCTCTTATAGTTGTCACAATATGCCTCGGGCAAAATTTCAATAAACTTTTGGCAGTGTTCTATCTTTCTTCCAAAAAAGTTTGATCTGAGATGCGATGTGCTTAGCTTGTAGAGACTGAATCCCGTATCTATATAGGAAGGTCGGAATGGAAGTAGGACCGGGATACAATCTGAGAAGAAGACAAAGCTTGAAATTGTAAAAAGAACTACGTAAGAATGCTCGTGCAAAGAAGGCTACATAATGACTCCACTCCACAGAGCTAGACTTACGATTTGACTCTCTCAACATCAATTGATTCTAATAACATAATGTAAGTTTCTTAAAAATCTTATACGTTATATTATAATTAGATATGTTTTGTTGACTCAAATGATTGACGTGATGTACTTTCATACAGAAATGCCTTATAACTTCATGTTATTGAATATCCACGACTCGACTAACGACTGAATGTGTTGGATAATTTTATAATCAGAACTGTTTAAGTGCAAACATTCACGAATCAATTCCATTGAATTAAGACCACAACAAATTGATCAGAAGTTTGTTGGACGGCCGAACCTCAATATCGTATACAACTAATATATGCAAATAATATATATATAATATAATCTACTAAACATATTTACATTTTTTATTGCACTGCACCCGGTTGTTTAAAATGAATACATGTTGGTTTTTCTTATTCATGGTATTTAAACAAACATATTTTATGACCGCCTTTTTATTTATTGGCAGCATTAAGTTGTCGGGTGAGATACTGACACAAACGAAAATGTTATTTTCCCGATTATTGTTCTAAAACAGTCTGAAATGTATGATATACGGATAAAATAGTTCACACTCTAGAGAAAAGCGGTTTATGTAAGAATCGAGTGTAATGTCAGTGAAATAACATACAACTGTGTTTAACTTTTCATATTTTATACACTTTGCTGCATTGATTAGACCCATGTTGTTCCATTGAACCTATTGTTGCGTACATTATATTAATATTAAAAGAACACACGTTAGTGACTGTATTTTATTCAAATAACTTCAAAGAAAATCCGGCTTGTTTGATTATATTTATTGAACACCTTTTCTTATAAGATTGTTTTTTTACTTTAGTTTTATTATGTTTGTCTTTCATAGCAATGACAGGTTTTATTATAAAGGAACAGAACAGCTTAGACGCCTACTTTATAAATGTTTTAATGCAACTATATATCTGCATGAAAAATAGTTTAATAAACATAAGTATTATGAGACGTAAAACGTGATATAATTTCTATTGTATAAATAGGGCGAAATTCTCAAATTCTCCCAGGAACACAAGTAGACAAACACATTAAGTAAAGTCTGTTTCTATGCAGTAATAATTCCAATTTTACTGGATAATGTTCATGTCATGGACAGGTAAGACGTTGCCGGACTTCTTCCAATATGGTTCATATATATATACCTTATATTTCACCTTTGAATTGATATGAAATCAAAAAATATTTTGGCATAAAACAACGTATAGATCTTCTAATTTCTATTCTCAATATCTACATTATAGTCCTCGGGTCATTTTCTTATACAATTGTATTTTACTTTAGTTTTATTATTTGTGTAATTCATAGAAATGATAGGTTTTATTATGAAGGGACAGAACAGCTTTGACGCCTGCTTTATTAATGTTTTAATACAACTATTTATCTGCATGAAAATAGTTTAAGAAACATTATTATTATGAGACGTTAAACGCGATATAATTTCTATTGTTTAAATAGGGCGAAATTCGCAAATTCTTCCAGAAACAAAAGTAGAAAAAAATTCAAAAAACACATTAAGAAAACATATTAATAATTCCACACAGACGTTGCCGGACTTCTTCCAACATGGTTGATATCTATATACGTCACCTTTGCATTTATTTGAAATTAACGGTTTATTTTGGCACAAAACAACGTGTACCTCTTCTAATTTCTCTTCTCAATAGCTACATTATAGTCCTCGGGCCTGTACGTAAGTCCGAAAACACCATTAAGTGTTGGCCTTTTGCAACCAGCTGGCAATTTGAACTCCACCTTTTGTAGGATCCTTGTAACATACAGAAACAGTTCGATGCGTGCGATGGTTTCCCCTATACACGACCTTTGACCCATAGAAAACGCAACAACATGCTCCGATGGTAGCAAAACACGACGGGAATCGTCGAGGAACCGCTCTGGCCTGAATGCGAATGGATCCGGAAATACTGCGGGATCGTGGTGTACGGAGGATAAATTGGCGATAACAGTTGTGCCTTTGGGTATTAAGAAACCTCTGAATGACACGTCCTCCATCACGGAATGAGGCACGCCCAAAGGCACCATGCTTCCAACACGCAAAGTTTCCAGTATCACTGCTTCCACGTACGGAATTTCGGAACGGTCACTAATCGCGGGTAACTTTTTACCGATCTTTCGCGTGATTTCGGCGTACAATTTGGCCTGGACGTCCGGATAAAGAGCGAGAAGCAGTATCATCCAGTTCAGTGTTGTACCCGACGTTTCACTACCCGCCGCCATGAGGTCGTGATGGCATTTCCAAATTTGGTCACGTTTTACAGGGGAATCCTCGGACAAGAAAAAATCTAACAAGCAGTCCCGGGATCCTTGTAGGTCAGCCGTCTCCCTCTCCTTAAATACTTCCTCAAAATACTCGAATAACGTTTCTGCTTCTTCCCTATGTTGTTGTAATCGAAGAAGGTCACCCGGAAGTTTATCCAACCATGGAAAACAATAATGCCTTACTTGACTACTAAGAAACCGCTGAAACCCTTCGTCAAGCATGTCAAGATACCACTGAAAGCGTTTATCATCGCGTTCGGGACGTTTACCGTGAAGAATGGTAAACATCACACTGGCAAAGCTAAGTGACATTGTTTTCCTCGGACAAAAGGGTTTCTTGATGTGTGTAATATTTTGAAGTAGCAAGTCTAATTCATCGTGCACAATTTGCTCCAAAAGGGCGCCATTCCTGGTAAAACATATATCACGAAAAGCGTTCATTATGAACACACGTTTGGCTTTGCACTCCGGACCATTCCCGAATACCAGATCGGTGATAACTGCACGGTTTGTGAAGTCATTATCTGGTCGAAATGAAAAATGGCGACCTTGCTTTAAGAACGCATCCTTTATCGCTTCGTACCCGTTCAGTACAACGGTAAGTTCCGAACCAAAATACAACGCGAATACATCGCCGTACTTAAAGCGAAGATCTCGGAACACCTTGAGTTTGTCCGGTCCCGCTAGCGACCCCAGGTTACCGATGATCGGCCAGCGACCAGGACCAGGAGGGATGCCAAAATGTCTCCGAGTTGACCAGTAGATCAGTAGAAATGTCACAATGAAAACAAGTACGCTTGTACCGTCCGGTAGAAAAGGTGAATTTAATATCGATGCGGCGAACATTTCAGATGTTATTATTAATCCAATGGACACCACTGTTATTTAGATCCACATTCCCCAACGTGAAAAACCTTTCCCTCTGTCCCCTTTCTCTCTCTTGCTGCACTTCCGCGTCGTTTTCAGTTTAATATAACAACTCAAGGTTAAACAAAAACAATTTTGTACAGCGAAGCATTATAGATTATGTTCACTCTAGCAGTGTACGATGTTCCGCATCGTGTCATCGAGGTATGTATAGAATACACACTATCGATCAATAGCATAACAACTTAAACTACTCGCTTTAAAAACAGCGACTGTTTTTATCTGGTTTTAGCAACTAACAATGCGGTACAACTGTGAAAGCTGGATGGTAGGGTGAGTATTCATTAATGCACACTTAATTCATTACTATTTATAGTTGATGGATAGAAGGAATTTCGACTGATACTTCATACACTATAAAACATAAAAATATTATTTGTATACACAAATATAAATACAAAAAAAAATAGTATTTATATATCGCAAAAATTATCTACATATTCTATTGCGCTTCACAATTACATATTGGGCATTCAGATGAAAACTTGTAAACAATATACATTTCGGTTCAAGAATTTTAAAACAATCATAATTTACTATTTAAGTTAATAATAAAGATGCAGCGCCAGTAAGGAATAACTGCCAGATAGTCAATGAAGAACTGGTTTATTTAACTCTCAAGTGGATACAACAATTTGGTGAAAAACGCCGTTTCAATGGCCAACTTCCAACAAAGGGGAGTAACTCATGGGAATATACCATGATAACATAACAGTGGTGTAAGGGAGAGAACTCGTACTAATTATGTACTGGCGGAACCTCTTTTCCTTCAAATGAACACAACTCATACTTCATATAATAACACATACAAAATCAGTACAGGATTAGAAAATTAAACAGAAACACAATATTTAACTTCTACAACTATTAAGTACATAACATGTATCTTGCATATTTAGAATTTGCATCATAAAACCAAGGATAAGAAATCATTGAACAAGTCAGTCATATATACTAAGAGAACCAAACACTATTGAACATGACAAACAAACTTGCACCACTCTAATCATTCTAATACATAATCATCAAGATATTTTGGAGGCTGTCGTGAGCGTTGAGGTCTTTGCGCTGGCTCAGTGTAACCGGGCGAGGTCATACTCATAGAACTTGTTTCTGGAGACACGTGTACTTGGGGGGGTTCACAAAATGATGACGTCATATCCGGCTCATACACAATAATTGGAACTGGTTCTACACTTTCTGGCGTAGTCAATGTTGCAGGAATGCTTGAAGGTGCTGGGGGACCACTATCAGTTGGTGAATGAACACATTCGTCATCAGACTCATGGTCTGGGTCGGAGTACACTAAAGGCCTTTCGCAACACATTTTATCATACGGAACACGGTAACACTCGCTTCGTTTAACTTTATAGGATGAAGCCCGTAACTGATTTCCCGAGAACTTTTTAACAAAGCACCACTCTTCATCGCACGACACAACTAGATACCTATTGCGAGCTTTCAATTTGCTTTTATCTGAGATAAGATACACTAAATCACCGACACTTACATCACCAACACGTACCGGAACACTAGCCTTGGACTTAGATTTTTCACTGTGGGGGTGATTTTTCATACGTGAATCATGCCGCTGGAGGATCACATCACGGTCAGACACAGGGAGTTGAACATGAGTGAACTGAGAGCGTTGGGTCCACAATTCACGGGAAGACAGGCCCGTATGGCGTAGACGTGAATTCAACCTTGCGACTACAATAGCAAGGCCCATGCAAGTAACGGGGCCTCCACCTGGTTCATACCGCAACAACTCATTTTCTAGCTCTTGTATAGCCTTTTCAGCCACAGGATTCTTGTTTATGTTCTTAACACGGCCGATCTCCAACACGATGTTGAGACGTTTCAAGGCTTCGTCGCTTTGCAAAGATGCAAAACCCGGGGCGGGATCTACACGAATAACTGCAGGGGGACCGTCTAATGGATGGAGCTCAGTACACAAACACACTAAAGCATCTCTTAAAGTGTCCCTTTTTTCGTCAGGAATAAGACAGGCTTTAGTATAAGAGGTAACACTCTCACGCACGACTAGAATAGTTTGTTGATTACGTTTCAGTACATCTGCGGCGAACGACATGCCAACAACTTCTGGAGGGTCTTCGCTTGTATGCTTTATAGCGGATTCTGGTAATGACTGTAATGAAGCACACAAGTGGCACTGCCGAGTTACAGTTTCAATAGAGCTACTCAAGTCCAACGCGTAAAAGTGACGCTTCATCACAAGTTCAAGCTGGTGCTTAGATGGATGGTCTAACTTAATGTGTAGAGCGCTGACTAATCCGTCTAAAACGGCACGAGGAACAACTATCAACTCAGATGGTGGCAATAAAGGGTCACTGCGTTTTACCACCAGTAAATTATCTCTGGCGATTGATGCGACTTGAAGGTAACGTTTAACATCTTTGATCTTTGTTAGTTTTTTAGAGGGACGAGTACCTTGTTTGAGATGCGCGTGTGTACGTCGCAGATCTGGACACTCGGATTGAATTTGAAGCCACGAGGATCTGGTAGCAAACGGCAAACGCGATGTTCCATTCACAATACTGTCAATGCAGACGTTACGAACCACAGAGTCTTCAGTATTACAGATAAATGTACAGATTTGACAGGTTGGCACAGAACACTCGGGGGCATTCCTACTTGCAAAGTCTGACGGCACATTGGCAGAGCCAGCAAGATGTCTGACGCTTATCTGGAAACGACTCACAGTTGACAAAAATGACGTCACTCTCGGACTAGCGGAAAACTCACCGCGACATAGCTTCTCTACAGCCTGTACGCAAGGCTGACTGTCAGTAAGTACACAAGCCGACACAGTAGACTGTATTATGTAAGGGCCAAAGTGTTTAACAGCGGACGCGATGCTCAGAGCTTCGATTTCACACGGAAGCCAAGTGACTTGATGTTTCCGTAGCTTGGCACTGAAAAAGCCTGCCAAGTGCAACTTGTCATTTCTCATCACATACAGGGTTGCTCCTATACCACGCTGAGACACGGAACCATCGGTAACTATCCACAAATGATCTGTGGGTCTCGGTATGACAATCGACTTATGATTATGCAGTGCTGCCTGTGCATCTTTGAATGATTTTAAAAAGGAGTCCGTCCAACCCACCTTGTCATGCGACTGTTTACCAGCGGCTAGGTCGTCTAGTGGGCTAACATATCGTGAACAGTTTGGCAACACACGCCCGAGAACCTTGTACGCACCGATGAACGAACGCAACCCTTTCACAGTATCTGGAGGTGTACACAAAGACAACGGGGCAATACGGTGAGGACTTGCAGATAACTGGCCAGCAGACCAAATCCATCCAAGAATTGTAGTGGACTTCGGACAGATTACAGTCTTGGATGGTGCTAGACGCAACCCACATCGAGACAAGGCGTCTAAAACACGCTCCCACTTGATCAATAGATCATCGACAGAGTTAGCGCCACAATAAAGGTCATCGGCAAGTTTTGCGACAAACCCTTCTTGAACGAAATCTCCGAGTACACGGCACATCAGTTCTTCAAGAGCTGTTTCTGATCCGGGCATTCCCATAGCACAACGAGTGTATACTCTAACACCGCGAAATGGAGTTGCTACACCACAATATTTCATTGACTGCTTTGACAGTGGTATCTGATAAAACGCATTTGTTAAGTCCGACTGTATTATATACCTCCATTGTCCTATTGTGCGTAGAGTGGAATCAACATCGGGCATCAGACTAGGTTGAGGCTTGCTGTATCGTCCAACATCGGAAAACGCAGTGACTAGTCTGTATCCGCCCTGTGGTTTTTTCACTAAGAAGGACGGGTTTAGGTATTCAGCCGTCACACCTACATCTTCTGGGCGACTGAAAACTCCTTGACTCTCTAACTCATCAAATTTCTGTTGGAGTTCGACAAGCTTGTCCTTCGCGTATTGTGGCACCCGTCCTTTACGCTGGGGAGGTTGTACAGGGCCCATGTTGATAACGGCTTTAAAGTCACCAACGGCACCGTTGTACCCGGATATATCCGACGCAAACACATCGTCATACTTATCACCCAATGTCAAAAACTTCATGCGTTGTTCATCTGTCAACACTTTATCAGGGTCAGTTGAGATGCATGTTGTATTAGACATGTGTAATTTGGGAACTGATTGATGGCTAAGCTGTGTTCCTGTAATGGGTGTAAGAACCCCAACTTTCATTGTCTCTGTATTCCTTATGAAACCAACATGTTCATGCCTTAACACACGCTGTGGTTCCTGTGTCTCGTTGGCGATTCTGATGCAACCGCCAACTGATTCGATAACCTGCGGTTTTATCCAGGAAATACCAGAGTCATGTTTGGGCTCAATCGCCACAGTGTCCTCAGGTCCAATATCAGACGGCACATTCAACTCAATGAAGGAACCTGGCCATACGACAGATGACGTAGACTGAGCTCGTAAGACAAAGGCTTGGGTGCGTCGTACGCGGTTACTTGGCGAGTCAGATTTGGAGGAGCCATAATTAACATGTTCAATGCCGCCGATCAGTATTTCATGTTTAGCAGGTCGAATTGAAATGTCATTGGTACACATAAATGGTATCCCCGCTAAAACATCGACATCTAAGTCATTCACTACTAGAGCCTCTAATTTCAGATCAGTGTCACCTCTCGAGACATAGAAATGTGTCTCCCCAATGATTTGTAATGGAGTGACACCATCAGCCTGGAGCGCGCTCTGGTTTGTTTTCATCACCGGAGCTCCAATGTACTGCACGACTGAGCTTTTTATCATGCTAACCTCAGCCCCACTGTCCAATGTCAACAATATGGGAAACTGTCTATAGAACGTTTTCAAGACTGGTGACTGTTTGGTGCTGACGCGTCGCGAACAGTGAGTTACAACTGGTTGCAAACTATGGGTTTCAGAGTCCAATGGATCATCATGACCAATATCCTCGTTTTCGTCAGAGTATGTAGTGAAGCGGATTTTTTCAGATGATTTCATGTACTTTCTATCTTCCTCTGGTAAGTATGTACACTTACTCAAAAAATGCTGGAAATTCGGTCTTTTTGCTTGCTTGCATATTGGGCAAGTTGGTCGCTTAGGTGGTAATTTCCGTTGGAAAGATGACCTGAGTACCTTCGCATCAGCAAGAGAATGAACTTCATCGAGTAGGCTAGAGATCGCCAACGATATTTCGGGTTTAAGGGATGCAAGCGTTCTAGATCTAAGATCTGTTGCGTACTTTTGTTTCACTAATGCCGGTAGATTTGGATGAATCAATCGTAACCATGTCAAGACTATCATATTCTCGACAGTAGGGGTCAGTTCCTCATCTTGATCTGGGACTTCGCCGTGGTGAGTTATCAATCCACCTCCTTTCATAAGGTTGTCGTCCACAAAGCTAGACAACCTCTGGTATAGATCCTCAGGACGTTCGTTGGGCTCTAAATGGATCTGATCTAGGTCTAAAAAATGTCCGCCTGTAGATTGGAAACCAAAATGTAATCGAATTGACTGCCATATGTTGTTAATGCTGACTGAATTTCGCACTATAGTGTTTCTTGCAATAATAGGGCAGTAATTGGCTATTTGACCCAACATAAGCTCAAGTTGCGCCACTTTTTGAGCAGCAGTACGACCTCCCTCTCCGCCATCATTTGTGAAACCGCGTAGGGGATTAGCTGCTGTTTTACGACCCCAAGTAGTTCCATCTACCAAGAATGTTGCAAAATTAGGATCTAGAGACAATGTGTATTGTAGATTTTGGCGCCATGCCTCAAAGGTAGTAATACTTTCAGTTCTTGTTAACTGCCACTGTTTAGGGGCACGGTTGGTATGGGCCATGGTGAAATGCGAAAACACAAACTGTCAGAGTTCACAATAGAGGGTGTTAAACTGTTCCAAGTTCACATTTGATGTACAGTGACTTTTACTGCTCTATCTGTTTATGATTTGCAATGTTCCTTTCCGATTAGATGTTTTGTAGATGACCGTAGGTTCGTATACAGTGCTGCCACCACGCCAGTAAGGAATAACTGCCAGATAGTCAATGAAGAACTGGTTTATTTAACTCTCAAGTGGATACAACAATTTGGTGAAAAACGCAGTTTCAATGGCAAACTTCCAACAAAGGGGAGTAACTCATGGGAATATACCATGATAACATAACAGTGGTGTAAGGGAGAGAACTCGTACTAATTATGTACTGGCGCAGACTTCATTTTAATCTGACAAGTACACTCAATGTTTGTAAAATAGACCATATAGATGTGTTTTCAGCCTTAATCTAAAACTGGCTTCAGATTGACAACACTTCAAATACTATGGTTGGTTGTTCCACCATTATCAGCCAATTATGTTCGTCGTGTAGGGACGTAGAATTTTGTGTCATTGTGTGACCTCAATTTGTAATGTCCACGAGCAGGTACAAACATTTCCCTTACGTAAACGGTAGCTTTGCCATTGATTACACGAAATACAACAACGATAACTTTAAACATTACCCTGACTTTTACTGGAAGCAAATGTAGCTTTTGAAGGAGATCAGTGATTGGTTCTTCGAAAGAGGCGTTCAATTCAACTCTCGCAGAATAATTTTGAACTCGCTTAAGCTGTTTGATTTGGTAAGCGGGAATCTCCGTAAAATACCATTGCAAAAGTCAATATGCGAATGAACTAATCCATGCTCTAATGATGCAGCAGACTCTTTTGTGAGATGTGTTGGCATAGCTTTAATATTTCGTAGCTATGCGTTGGCGATCTGACACTTTTTATGGGTGTGTTTGTCAAAGTTGAGTGTTTTGGTCATGATAACACCAAGATCTCTTACGTGATTGACGAGTTTCACTTCGCAACCACCGACACCCACGCTTAAAGTACTCAGTTTCGCCAACTGTTGCCTTGGTGCATTTTTAGTTTGAAGGTTGACATCCAATTTAATGACGATCTTCAGGCATCTATCAATCTGCTGAAAAAAATCAATTGACTCATTTTAGGAATTACCTGTTTGAATTTTGAATGCTATCTTATGGTCTTCCGCATATCAATACAATTCAGCCGGGTATTTCTGAACCACTCTGTTGAAAGCTGATATATACAAGGTAAATATAACTGGTCCGGTACAAGAACCCTGAGGGACACCGAAAAGTAATTGTTCAGTTTCAGATGTTGACTGTTCTACCTACACTTCATCGTTCTGTTGGTGAGATAGGAGTTGATCCATTTAAAGGGAATGCCATTAATACCTAATTCGTCTTGAAGAATGCGAATAAGTATTGGGATATCAATGGTGTCGAAGGCTGCACTCAAGTTAACCATGACCACGATGGTAACTTGACCTTCATCAATGGTTTCATGAAGGACATTATACATTTAAAGCATTGCTGTTTCGACTCCGTGATGTCTTCTATAGGCACTTTGGTAAGGTGGAGAGATTATTAGCCTTAATATGATCATTAATTTGGTTTAATTCAGCTTTTTCCAGAATTTTCGAAAGAAATTTAAATATGAAACCGGACGATAATTCGGTAGTTCCAAAGGGAGACCGTTCTTCTTCAACAATGGTTAAATTAAACTTTAATAACAGCGCTTTATCATGTGTCAGGGAATACACCAGATAGCAACGATATATTTACTATTTCTGTCAATATATGTGTCAAATCTGATTTTGTTTTGAGTGTCACAGTTGGGATCGCATCAAGTTCACGTGTTGTGGGTTTTGATACATTTACAAGTTTAAGAATCACTCTTTAGAAGAATGGTTTAAAACAGTACCGGTAAGTTGAATCTGGTACTATCGCACTGTCGCCATTGTATTGTCGCACTGTCGTCATCGTATTATCGCACTATCGCATTGTCGCCCTCTGGATTGTAATGTGTAACCACGATGGCACTAACGGTATTCCGTAATAATACGGTTTATTCAGCGATGGCTAAGTTTGTTCTGGTTACGACCTAAAATAGTGAGAGAGGAGTACTACGTTAACACATACGTGTATAAAGTGTCAGTGTTTCATTACAGAAACATAATGTCTATATAATTAAGTTTTTAGAGTTACTAGCAAGGCTCTGTTATAAGGACAATAGTGACCTCCTTTTTATATGGGCGATATATTGTGACAAACGTTAAAAGTCTCATTAAAAACAGGTGTATGCGATTCATGTTTGACATATAGACGCTTAAATGAGTAGGCGAAATACGCGAAACAGCACCACTACGCCACTGTTTGTTGGTGGACTTAATGCAAGTACTCAATCAAACATCTCATACCTTTGCGTAACGAACTTATTCATAACGGTTTCTGGTTGACACTTTCAACAATTTTCAGCGATCAAGATTAGAATATGAACACGGAGCACAATAACATAATAACAAACATTATACATTTACTGATTATATTTACAACTGCTACAATGCAAACGTGATCAGTATCATATTATACAGTTTATGATGTAAACGATTCTTTTATGCATTCTCATGATGCTAGATTGAATAATAACTCTTTATAATGCTGCTACTACTACGGTTAAGGTTCGTGTAAAGTGCAAACATGACCCCACATAGAAAAAATGTAAAATATACAAATGATCAGTAATACCCAAAATAAATAAATGAAATTTTCATATGGTTTCAATAATTACATATTTTTTCGATATATGTATACATTTTCCACAAAAAAACACTCACAAATGTTAGTAATAATGTCATTATTAGCAAAAATATTCCAATGTATGGCAAATTATCAAATTCATTAAAGGGGCCGTCCAACAGATTGGTAAATTGACAAAATTAAAAAAAGTTGTTTCATATTTGCAAATTTTCGCGTTTGTTATGATATTTTTGAGGAAATAGTAATACTGACCATTTACAATGCTCTTAAATATCCATTATATGCATATTTTGACGATTTGAAAACCTCAAAATCATAAAGCGTCGTTCGACGCGAAACGATTGAATAATTTGGAAAGTTCTGTTATTGTCGCTTTATTTTGTAAAACTACGAGGATTGCTTATATATGGTATAAAATACGGTTATCGTACATACTTGTCAGGATGGCCGAGCGGTCTAATTGGTTTTTACTCCAGGACCCCGATGGTCACTGGTTCGAGCCCTGATGAGGTTTACTTTTTTCCCTTTTTAAATTGTATTCTTGTTTTTTAACTGCAGATTTTTAGGTCAAATGTTTGAATTTATCAATATAGAGCATTTAATGACATGCTTCAATACATTCCAAAATCTAGTGGACAGTCCCTTTAAAACAAACACACATGAACCAAAGATAACCACCAACAATATAGGCCAGTTATATTTAAGGTACTACTACCATTGAATTGAGTCAATAAAGCCCCACAACGAAACTAAACATAAACGCAACATTTTGAATCATTTGTTTTTTATTATCATTAACTGATATGTTCTACAAGTATTTACAAGCTTATTGACATATAAATTGAATTAATTGCCATAATATTTATTGAAGTATACATATGTGAAGAATACGCCTTTTTACACTTTACATGAACATTAAATACGATTAAAATACCGATTCAGCGAATTAAAATATGCAGTAGGCCTATTCACTCGCAGATTGTCTTCGTTATCGAGTACACGCGTACCTGTTTTCTATAGATAGCAGGTGCAGTGGCCAACGGTATGTACACACAATAACATGTGATTTATCACTCTTCAGAATTATCTCGAAAGTACACACAAGCCATGCATGTTTAAGTTCGCGGTGTGTTTGACATGAGGTTATATTCGAGATCGCCAGTTTATGATAAGTATTAAAAGGTGTATCACTGTATAGGAAAGGTGGGAACAGATGATATATTAAAAAATTGGAGTAAACGGATTCAGTAAAATGGCTCCTTTGGAAGGGAAAGTGTGTATTGTGACAGGCGCTACACGCGGTATTGGGAAAGGTATCGCTCTACAACTCGCAGAGAAAGGGGCCAAGGTGTATATTACCGGAAGAACGATGGATCCCCCGAAAGCTTCACCAGTGGGCGGGTCTCTCCGGGACACAGCGCGAGAAATCGAGGCTCGTGGTGGCACGTGCATTCCCATCCAGTGCGATCATTCCAAGGACGACGACATCAAGAGACTGTTTGAGACGGTGAAACTCGAAAATGACGGCCAGCTCGACATTCTTGTGAACAACGCCTATTCAGCCGTTAACGCAATATTCACGTCAATGGGGACGCCTTTCTGGGAACAATCGCCGTCAATGTGGGACGTCGTGAACAACGTTGGGCTTCGGAACCATTACATTTGCTCCGTGTACGCCGCGCAAATAATGACTGAACGAAAACAGGGACTTATAGTTAACGTATCATCAATGGGTGGTCTGAGGTATTTATTTAATGTCGCTTACGGCGTAGGCAAGGAAGCATGCGACAGGATGGCCGCCGACTGTGGTTTCGAACTCCGTAAGCATAACGTTGCCTTCGTTAGTCTGTGGCCGGGTCCTGTTGGCACAGAGGAGGTACTCAGTCAATTTGACAGCGACGCGAACGTCACAAATCCAGCGGACCGTTCTATGAGCAAGCGGAGAATGCAAGAGATGTTTGAAAAAGGAGAAACCCCCGAATTCTCAGGTCAGTGCATCGCAGCGTTGGCATCTGACCCGGATATCATGAAAATGTCGGGGAAGATTCTGTTAACCTATGACCTGGGTGTGAAATACGGCCTGAAAGATAAAGAGGGCCATCAGCCTATGGACATGTGCTCGGTGAAGACGGCGTTGCTAAGCAGCGGGCGCACATGGTGGGCCTCTCTGGTACCCTCGTTTGTTCGGTTTCCGAAGTGGGTGATCGCTCTAGGAGGAAACAAGCTATAATTTGTACAGCAATACTTGATGAGCGTTTAAAATATTAAATTTGGTATAAGACTTTCTCTGAACATACATGTATTCCAAACGAACACATAAGCAAAACCCCCGAAAAGCGTCGTAGACTTGAATTGATCGCTGTGTTAATTTATTTGTTAAATGGTGTTGTGAACTTGTACATTTTTGTAAAATTTTGAATTAGTTGTGCCTTGTACACATTATAAATCAGTTATACTAAAAAGTAATTAGTTGTGAGTATTGTTCAATTAAAGTGGTCAGCCGTGTTGATGGAATTAATGTATTTAACAAATGCGAAACGTCAAGTTATTCATTCGACCCTACTTGCGTGGCTGCGCTGGTGCGCAGGCTGGTCTAGGGCTACCCTGGTCAGATAAGACGAAAGACCCCTTTTCGCATGACGCGGCTCTGATTTAAATTGCGTCTTGACTGAAATATACAATAATAAAGGGAAAAAGTCCACTATCGGCTCAACGGAGGCCGAACTTCTCACAATAATCTCCAATACGTCCGTGTTCGGAAGACAAACTCTGTATTGAAATTCGCAAACATGGGCCTTATTCCATATGTGGGCAGGGTAGCTCTAGACCAGCATGCGCAGTCTGGTGAGGGGCTACTCTGTCCGCTGTTTCGACCACTTTACCTTGCGTGTCGTAATAATGGACATCGTAGCGGGTGCGGAGGTTGGTATAGAGCAACACTTGCCGTATACGACATGATACCCATTTTCGCATGACGCGGGTCATCTGATCGAAGAAATGATGCAAGATACCCCATTCGATCAGTATTATTTGTATATCGCTTGCACATTTCATAAAATACAAACACGTACATGGACAGACGGACGGATGGCTCTTCGAAATGCTAATGAGAGCGCATTCGGCGTAATTTGATTATTTTCTTCATCGTCGTCGTTGTCATGCCCTGTTCTTCTATTTCTACGTGTTCCATTATTTTACTCATTCATTCAAGCTCGTGTTAAGTGTTGTTATGTTTGGAGTAAGGCTTGTCCGACTTTATGCCCAAAGTATCTATATATTTGAAATGATATAATTTCTTAGTCAATTGAAAAAGCGTACAATTAACGCGACGTATTAAGAACAACAACTGTTTAAAAGACAACGAATACACCAGATATATTTTAAACTTATGCTTTGTTTTTTTGGTGTCGAAGCGGTATACGATGACGATTACGACGATGAGGACAATGACGATGATAACGATGACGACGACAACGACGATGATGATGATGATGATCACGATGATGATGATGACGACACGACGATTATGATGATCCCGATGATGATGATGGTTATGCTGATGATGATCCCAATGATGATGATGTTGATGATGATCACGATGATGATAACGACGACGATGATGATGATTATGATGATCCCGATGATGACGATGGTTATGATGATCCCGATGTTGATGATGATCCCGATGTTGATGATATTGATCCCGATGTTGATGATGGTCACGATGTTGATGATGATCCCGATGTTGATGATGATCCCGATGTTGATGATGATGATGATGATCACGATGTTGATGATGATGCTGATCCCGATGTTGATGATGATCCCGATGATGATGATGATGATCCCGATGATGATGATGATCACGATGTTGATGATGATGCTGATCCCGATGTTGATGATGATCCCGATGTTGATGATGATCCCGATGTTGATGATGATCCCGATGTTGATGATGATCACGATGGTGATGATGATCCCGATGTTGATGATGATTACGATGTTGATGATGATCGCGATGTTAATGATGATCACGATGATGATGATGACGAAGACAACAATAGACTGTTAATGAAGTCAGAAACACTATCCATAATTCTTATGATATTTCAAACAGCCATTCGTCCGTCTGTCCATGTATTGAAATATTCATTTTTTTCAGGTTTGTACATTTATTTTTTCCAGAAAGTCGCAATATGAGAAATTCAGTAACAACAAGACCTGTTTCATGTGGATATCATTTGCTATTCATCCGATACACATGAGGAATTGTACGCAACATCTCCATGTATCCTTACTATTTATTGATGCTCAATTGAACTTTTACTAACTTTGCAGTGGATATAACTGTTACTGGATAACTACTGGCTTTTCTTCTGTTAGAGTTGTCTTTCCAAGCACAATCCAAGTTTATTCAATGCATATGTAAATGTACATGGATTCGCGTTGGATATATTCTACTGAAATATGTTCAATTTTCAAAAGTTATTGCTATTTATTCGTCTAAACATTTATTTCAAGTAAAATAAGATATTGCTTAAAGCAAGCTTTTCTGATCATATGTTGTGCAACGTGGCATGTCCCTCGTAAACATTTATCTTATGAACACTCAAGAGACCACATTTTTGGACAATCTTCTTAAAACTGGATCAGAACATTTACTTTTGTCTAAATTATATCTCGGTTGAGAAATACAACTTTTAAGCTCAATTATAATGAAACGGACTTAGCAGATTCGTATGTTTCAGTGATCTCTTGAACGGGGTCGAAAATAGCTACCTTCCATGGAAAAGGTGGTTGCCAGGGTGCTGGACCTTTTCTCTTATGCGACTGTATTAAAACATATTAAACATTTTGCCCAATCATCTCGGAACTTGCTCATGTCATTTATTCTAATGATAGTAATTCTCTTGAAGTACTGTGAAATGATCAGTTAAAAATACATTGATGCCGGGAGGTAATTCAGTTTTTCTAATATGATATGATAAAAAATAATACATATATCAGAGTTTTAGTTGATGCTTGCCAAACTGCCGTTAATGAATCATCTTCTTAGTTCAATTTTAAAACTTGGTTATATCATCTGCCCCAATCACGTAACGACCTAGATACAATCTGTGTAATAAGGATAAAACGCTAGGTCAGAAGTGACATTTATTATATAAACTCATAAAAGCTGATCAGATCCATTAAAAGTCTTTGTTTGTTTTACGTGAGCTCCCCATGGCATTGGGTCCTCTTATTCATTTCTATTGTATTCAAATATTTTACGTCAACACTCGTACGTATCGAAATATATACTAGACAGACAGACGGACGGACCGACTGACGGTCAATTTCTGTAATTTCTGGTCTATATTCTGTATAAAACGTATAACTCTAAACACTACTTTAGAGTGCTAGTTCCTTAAGTGAAATTCCGAATTCATATACAACTCTGGTTACATTTGCTAACTAAAGATATAAATAAAGATTAATCTGTTCAAATGTTCATACTATTATATATGTAATTCGGATATATTCCCTGATTATTGTAATAATTATCAAAACCTAAATGTGGTATTACAAGATCAGTGGATACTGAATTTAACATACATTATTAAAGTTTGTTGGAAAGAAGTTTAAAATCTCCTTCGTATGGAAGTTTTATGACTTCTTTATATAGAAGTTTCGTGACTTCTTTGTATAGAAGTTTCATGACTTCTTCGTATAAAAGTTTTACGACTTCTTCGTATAGAAGTTTCATGAATTTTTCGTCTAGAAGTTTCATGACTTCTTCGTATAGAAGTTTCAAGACTTCTTCGTATAGAAGTTTGATCGATGTTGCAAAACATGTTGTAAATAAACCTCACATTTCCTTTTATGTGTATTTAAGGTTTCGTAATCATATATTTTGTACATTTCGAGTGTTTGCATGATTTATTGTTATTGTATCGCTTACAAATCACACGACCTTTGACTGTCAAAGAAAGAAAGGTCCATGAATCACCATACGTTACTCTTAAAATGTATGCCAAATAAATTTTCATGATAACGGTTCATTATGTTTCGAGGTAATTCAGTTTTTGCAGAAAGGTAGACGGACAGGTAGACGGACGAACTATGAGATTGGAAAATGAACAGACTAAGCGGAAACCTATCGAAAAATCTGAAAATAACAAATTGCCTTCCGCTGGAAACGGTAGGGGAATGATTCTTATCGTATGCTTACGTAGTTACAATTGTTAAATTATTTTGCGGATAGTTTGCCATATTCATAAGGAAGAGTTATTTTGGCTTTTGCGGAGTGTATTGTCAGGGATTTCAAAATATCCTTTTCCGTTGTGTTGTCTGCACTCGACACATTCACGACCCCATCACCGTGTGAGCATTTCCGGCCTACTTCAAAGTAGAAGACGCCGTCTCGTGCGCCGAAACGACGTAACCAAGGCAACGGGTACACCATAATAGTAGACTGGATAACTTTATGGAGAACTGTGATGCCCGCTTCGTTGATGACCAGTACTCGGTCTCCTACTATACCGCTGTTTTTGACCACGGGTGTATCGTGGACCGTGACGTCGAACCGATCGCCTAAATAAATTGTTGAATTAATATTCAATGAATTTAACATAGTAAATAAATGTTTATATATAATTATTATAAACGGCAAAAACAAATACGTTTTCATAAGTATCTCATATATAGGAAGTGTTGTGAACTTTAAAGAAAATATATACATGGCGTTTTAATAATACCAAAAAAGCTATTAAGAAGATGTAAGCTATAGATAAATAGAACGAATAATTGTAATCAAAAAGTGCAATACTATCGAACTTTGCAGACCAGAACACTTAGATATGTATTCATGCATGCAACTGAGTTTACTGCACAGGGGAATGATCTACATGTGGTGTTAAAGCATACAAGGCGCGGCTAAAGAGAGCCGGATAGAACAACAATAGCCCGTCTCCTGCAATTTCCCAGGGTCCCTAAATTCATGTTTTAGGAGTTAGTACACGCTTATCAGTTATAAAACACATTCTTATAGTTTAGTTTTTAATATTTGTAAAACACGTACGTTCTGCATTAAGCAGCACTGAGGTGCATACACCTTCTATTTTACTTCTCCCTCCACATTAAAGCCATTTATATTTCTTTTGGTACGATGTTATGCACGTTAAAGTTGGCAAATTATTAGATAATGTATTTTATGTTAATGCATGATTGATCGAACAAAATTTGAACCAGTTCAAACACTGGTTTACGACTTAGTTGTTGAATACGATATCTAGAGAAATGTTAATTATGATGTTTGCATAGCATGCGGTTACAAAACACGAAACGTTAAAGTTGGTAAGGGTAAAACAAATGCCGATTGATTTTTTGCTGGGCATAATCTTGCCGTATTAATTATAAGTAATTGAATATTTAAACGTTTTATCTTATTTCAAATTATTATTATCTTCAGACTGCCATTTTATTTGTGTTGAAACTTCGTGACATAGAAAAGTAAATGCAAACGGTACTGTGGTGGCGTCTTTGGACGGAGGAGACGTCAAAAGGACTTTAATTTTATCATTATGTATATATGTAACCATTGACATTTTCTTAATAATCTTACCTGAAATTATCAGACTGTTAAGTATACAAAGAAGGTTTAAGTTTGTCTCCTTCTTCATCTTAAATGGACCAAAGGTATTAAAAGTATGTTAAACGTGTGAAAAGGGAAATAGGATTTTAAGTTGTTAAGACATTTGAAAACATTCGTTGTCCTTCACACTGGTCATGTTTTCAGCTAACATTTTTACTCCAGAATAAAGATAAACATTTTAACAAGTTCAAAAGCACTTTTCATTTCACATTTGAATTTGACACAAAATAGACCAAATTAATTAATCTAATAACATAGTTATGTGAAGAGCTACTAATATTTGCCAATGGAATAAACGACGATTAAATATTTTTAAAACCAGGCGTTCATTTTGATAAATCTCACGCAGATCTTTAATCTTGGGTCAAGCTAAGAATTATTTTATAAGAGTGAAAACACGTTAAAGGGACTTGTTCACAGATTGACCAATTTTCTGACTAGTACTTGATGTTTTTGAAAAGATCCCCAAAACGCTTTCAAAATGTGGATCTAACCCGGGACCCATCGGTCGCAAGGCGTGCAAAGTATTAGTAATACCACTGCGACCCTATATTTAGGACCTACCGGTAACGGTTACCGCCGGTTCCATCTTCATCTCATCCACCGTGTCATAATCGTGTAACTTATCGTCGTCCTCTACCACTGCTTTTGTCTTGTACATCGGTCTCTTGCCCATTGCGTTTGTCTTGTCGACTGGTCTATTAGCCGCTGCGTCTGTCTTGGCGACCGGTCTCTTGCCGATGATACCTCTTTGCCGGTCCCTCCCAGTGGTCGGTGTGATATACCCATCTGTTACATTAACGTATCCGCTTTGTACCTTAGAGTCTGTTGAATTTTTACTAGACATTAGGACGTTCATTTTAGAGGTTGTTTCGTTATAGGCATAATTATACGGTTTGCTTTCAGGATCATTGTCCGGAGACCTCTGATTGGGTAATGCTTTGTTAGCTTTCGATACCTTCGCCGAGGTACATGTAGTTTTAGTATGATTTGCTAATAGCCTGAACTTATCATGAAGTGTTCCGCACGAAGTACACATATACTGCATGCATTCTTCACAATAGAACATATCCTTTACAGACACTCCATTGCAAATCTCACACTGATAACTCAGTTCAACGTATTTCCCACCGGGCTTTATATTAGAACTCATTTTGTTATGATCCCCTGAAGAAACAAACGAACAATTTTCTACCGTTATTGTCAAATTGTCTTTATAAAGCAAATGGTATAACACTTATTAAAATTGTAATACCTGTGTCTTTTAAAAGCATATTCCTATCTATATATATACATCGATTCGTATGCAGTTGCACTTCCTTGTTCGTATGATAAGCTAAACCGGGTGTCAAATCAATAACAAACTGCTCAAAATCAATACATGTTAAATCAAGTTTATTCGGTGTCATTCAATCATAAATAAACATGATTATAAAATGTGAATATGGTTATTTACAGTTTTCAAACCAAACTTGTTGACACCAATACCCATTTCTCTGAGTATGAAGCTAAAACTAAGTTGGTTTCGGGTATCAAACGTGATAAAACCAGAACATTAGGTAATGCTTTTAAAAACACGTGTACAGCAGTCAACTTGGATTTATGAAGTACATTGTAACAAACTATTACATGATTTACACCTGAAACATGCATACTCGTGTGACAATCATTTCACATGGCACATATTTGTGAACATGCTTTTTTGGTTAAATATGTGTTCAGTTTGTTTTAACCGAACGAATAATAATGCGTACGGTAATAGTGGCTGATTATGCGATGCATTCTTTCTAAACAGACAAGCATTATTTGATTGTTGAAGTACCATGTCAATTGTAATGGCTCAATTATAATGTTAATTATCATTATAGACGTAATTTCAAATGGAACTTTTTTCCCAAAAGTTTCAAATTCCATTGAATTTACAGGAGCCAATTGGGTAGACAGACACAGTATCTGAGTGATAACTAAATTGAAGTAACTTTTTAATAACATATACAGTATTGATTCTCAACCTCTTTAAATTGTATTGTTTGCATCTGAATAACAGTGTAATGGCATGATCATTTAAAAAATATGCTTGTGTGGTATTTTACTTCATTGTAGAAAACAGTTGATTCACTCTTCATATTGCTGGTTTTTGTTTGTAAAATTATGCGTCAGTTGCCTGCATGTTTTCAAGTAGCTACGCATACACTTATCGTTTAAGTAGCCTGTATGTCATTTTCCGGCTTTATTTGTTTACGCCCGATAAATGAACACCGCTCTCAATGTCATCTTGAAATTTTGTTTAAATATGTGTGTGATTTATATCTCCAATTTTGATAACCAGCCAGATCGCTTTAAGCACGTGTGATTTATGGCCCATGTGTTATAAAACATACTCGCAATTATTTGACAGACAATTACATGATTTATATATATTGCAAGGATACGTAAAACACACTACACAAAGTAACCCAACACTATATCTATAAGGAATTAAAAGTCATTTCTTACTAACATATGGGTCAAATATGTGTCTCTACATGTAATAAACCTAACAGACGTTTATAATGCTTATTACAAACATTAAAAGCTTATTCTAAAAAAAGGTCAACCTAAACATAAACCACCGAATCGAAAGATAATGATTCGTAAGAAAATAATTCAATAATCGCCCACATGTTGTATTATAACTTCAAACTATTAATTCAACGAAGTAAAAGAAAAACATGACCGAGACTAATACATCCCAGGTGTGTGGCGACTTCTTTCTATTAAACTGTCACAATATAATCTACTTCATCACTAAATAAGATTATTATTTTCCTTGACATACTTATAGCCCGTCTATGTCCATCCTAAATGTAATAACAGCTTACAAGAAGTAACATATAAATGAATATATACAGGAAAAAGTAATCTTTTAGTAAGTTTACAATGTAAGTAATAGAAGTTTGTTTAAATAAATCAGTTCTTTCGAACATTTAAAACACTTGATACAATCAGCATTCAAAACATAATTAACAACTTAAATATTGCGTTCATATCGTTCGGTACAACATATAACGTACAGCAAGTATAATGTGGTGTCACGTCGCCATAACGCTGACATTGATCAATTTAATACAATGTCTTTACAAATTGAAACACGAATTTAACGAATTAATTTGTCAGATCATAGTGTGTTATACATATACTGATAGGATAAACATTATTTATGTTTACAATGTCCACGAACCAATCCTAATATGTCCTCAATGACGTGTGGATGATTTCGAATGTGAATTTTTCCTTTTCCGAATGCGCTTTTCTTTTCCACCTTCACGCTTAAGTAATCACCATGGCCACTAACTTTTCGTATCCAAGGTAATAGGAATGTCGCTATACATAGTTTTGTGTCTTTTTCAAGAAATCTTAGTTGCCCTTCTTCCACCACTAACACCCGTTCGCCCACTATTTTGCTCTTTGCTGCAAGAGGAGTGTTCTCGATCTGTACATCAAAGTGATCACCTGTAACTAAAGAAATGTTTGGAGATTTATTAAACAATGACTAATGATTACATTAGTTTGTTACGTTAAGTATGCAACTGTTAACGTAGTTTTGGCATTCGGATAGTGTTTACGAGCTTGGTTATAACTATACATATTCTCTGTCACAGTGTGTTAAATAACTATTCGTACTTGTTATAAAACTTATTATACGACACCAAATGCTTTGTTTGATTATATATTACAATCACACTACAAATAACATTAATCAAAGATTTGCATATCTGATTTTAACATCATGGTAATTTATTAAAATATAAGTATACTCATAAAAACATTTACTTTCAAGCGGAATAATATTAACGGCATGTAATTCGCATAATTATATTCGATAGTTTCTTTGTACAGTACCCGTTCGTAATTTACGTGGTTCTTCTGTAGTCCGTGTCTCGCCTCTTTGGTTCTGTTGCACGCATCTATGGGGTATTTCGATATCCGATAGTTCGGGCGAACGAATTCCTGGAGTGCTTCTTGTTGGGACTGATTCCGGCTTTGCACTTTTTGTAACGTTAACATGACTATGCGGAGGTACAAAATTAGTGGGTTCGTTTATTAATGTTTCTGACATTTGTCTACGACGATTTGTAAATGCACCTGCTTTACTTGCAGTTGTATTTGGTATGTTAGCATAACCAGAGATATTACTTAACTTAGTTGATCCGATATATGGTAGTTCGGGCAATTTTCTTATTAACCTACAGATGGGATGATTTTGATCATTAACATAACCGTGGAAAAGTGGCAAATTTTCCTCTCTACAGCTATCATGTTTCCTCGGCAAGTCAAGCATGTCCTTTCTGATATCGATACATGCCGACACCTTACCGTTGACTTTTAAAGATTTCATTTCATCGTCTTTTGTCAGTTTATTTTCTTCATTAAACGAAGAGTAAATATAGACCACATCACTTGTATCCTCGTAAGAGTCTCTGTTTCCTTTGGCAGTAGATATATCGGGCGCACTGCCAAAAGGACGCTTAAACTCAAGTTTTTTTCCCGGGAAACAAAGAGACGGGAATTTGTTTGCCTCGTCATACACACGAGCGCTGAGAATATTTTCGGAAAACAACGATTTCCAGCAACCGTGCGTCACATCGGCCTCATTGAAGTTGTCTGGAGTTGCTCCTTTAGTGCCGTTGAGAACAATGTCGGCTTTGTCGCTTACATTATTGGTACGGGTCATCTCCGACCTGTTCAAGACATCGTTATTGCCAGTGTCGATAAGCGGTTTTTTGGCACGGGTCATCTCCGACCTGTTCGCAACATCGTCATAGCCAATGGCAATAAGCGCTTGTTTGGCACGGGTCATCTCCGACCTGTTCGCAACATCGTCATAGCCAATGTCAATATGCCCATCTTTGTCCATGTTAGTGACAATAGGAGTAACGTTTTCCGGAGCATTGTGGTTATTCAAGGCTAAGGTGTTTATGTAAACATGTTTAACCTTATTCTTACCTCTTACCGCTTTAATGTTATGACCTTGTAAGAGTCTAAAATTATTATGTAACGGCACGCAATTCTTGCACAACGACTGGGAGCATTCCACACAGTAAAACAATTCATCATTAGGTGTTCCACATATATCACACTTATTAAAACTTGAGTCTGTGTTAGTCCTGATATCATCCATGATGCCTTACTTATTAAAGAAACGCCGTTGAAAACTTATATATCATGAATATATCTTATTAAGAGTAGAGCCGCTCCTCTGAATGCACTTTGTTTGAAAGCACATTAATGTACATCTGTTTAAACAATATCGTGTACCACTTGACCGTATCCAGGAACAACACCCAAGTGTTACATCCGTCTTCCTGATGACATGCCACCACGTATTCTATTGATTTGTATTAGTAACATCCGATATATCTTGCCTCATATATCGCACTTGACTTTTCATCTATCTATCAACTTGACATTGCATATGTATATATATATCTCAATGATGGGAAGTGCGTCGTTTTACACTCTGCGTAATAGGCTGTTACGATCTGTTTCCCTTGTTATAACTTAATTATAAAGATGGGTTAATAAAAGCAAGCATTAGATGAAATTCTTGCTTATGAAAACTGTGTTGGTGTGGACAGGATTCAAACCAGTGATTTCTCGATCCTAAATCAGCGATATACCGCTTGGCCATTGCTACCGTTCCCACATATTCACAAGCCTATATTGTGATTTTAATGTGTCTATTTTCTACGTCTTGTATTTCCTTCTTGACGTCAAATTCAACAAGGAAATAAGTAAACTACTGTGAAGTTTTTTATTTTATTTGTGTCGTTGCATTTGCATATATATGTAATAAAAAATTATTGTTTTGCTTGTTTTCAATATGTTGCTACGGCAAAAGCAGATAACAATTTGTTTCCGGTATTGGAACGTTTATATAACTTATGAAGTATATACAAGCTACATTATCATCTGCAACACAATTTGTTTAAGCATGTTGCAAGGTTTAAAGGTCATTTTTACTGAGTAATCCGACAGCTGCGCAGCTGTAAGATTTAACAATTTCCAATAATGTCCCTCTTCTACTTTCGATGAAAATGACTTTAAAGCATGTCTAGTCATGTGTATTTCATATATATTTTTTATAATTAATATAGCAAATCAGCAACATGTACAACAATTAAATAAAGAGTTTTTTCCAACGTATTTCAAAACAAACCTACACGTCAGATATTTGAAAATAAAGTTAAAACCGTTCTATAACAGATCGATAAGAACGGTAAAGTTCGCTGTTACTCTATGGCGATGTATTTGTCGTGTTCTGAGAAAACTGGGCATTATGCATGTGCGTAAAGTGTCGTCCCAGATTAGCCTGTGCAGTCCGCAAAGGCTAATAAGGGACGACACTTTCCGCCTTAATGCCATTTTTCGTTTAAATGAAGTCTCTTCTTAGCAAAAATCCAGTTTAGGCGGAAAGTGTCGTCCCTGATTAGCCTGTGCGGCCGGCACAGGCTTATCTGGGACGACACTTTACGCACATGCATTATGTCCAGATTTCGCAGAACACGCCACATATTATTGGTCGCGTATTTTCAGTGATTGTACATTTAACATGAACTATGTAGCGTCTTAATTTAACGTATACAACTATTTACACATGTTATCATCTAGTGCAGAAGCTCTCGTCAAAGAAAACAAAGCATGAAAGACACTGTGTTCGTTTAACATAATTTTGTATTGTGATTATAAAGATTTATGTACGACTGAATATGAACAGAGCGGCATCTCTGGCAAAGGAGATTGTATCAAGGTTGTATCCAAACAAGTTCCGTTTTAAAGTCCACTTTTAAAATAAAGAAATTATTCCAAGTGATGCATATTGTACCCCAAGATTTAACACGGGAGAAACTCTTGACATCATCCAAAAGAGCTTAATTTAATGCAAATGACAAATTGCCTATAGAAGACAGGAAATACCTTAAATAACACAGCCCTTAACATTATTAGGATGAAACTGTGGTAATCGAATTGGAATGGTCAGTGTAACGCGTTTTAGATATGGAATAAACTTCACATGTCATTTAAGTATTCTACGTATAACAGTATTTGTGAATTAATTCCCGTATCTGTAGTATTGCTTGTGGCTGGCTCTGAATAAATATTTTACCTTTTCCAAAAACACAGGTTTTACCTACGTCAAAATATAATTTATCACCATAATGACCATAACGGCGAATCCATTCCAAGGGGACGGTCATTCTATAAGCTTTAGTGTCTTTATCTAAGAAGATGATCTTGCCTGGAGCAACCACAATTACACGTTCTCCAAGGAGTTTGCTCTTTGTTGCAAGAGGTGTGTGCAGTACCAAGACGTCAAAACGATTCTCTGTAAAGTAAGACAAGGATGACAATGCTACTATAAGTAGTTATTATGCTTTTCTGTTTAAGCATCACATTGTTGAAAGCATTTACGTCTTGAATATATTCTTGTCTTATTACAAGATATATTATAACTATTTTATGTGTGCCACTTTCATTGAATTATCATACAGACAATAAATAACACATTAATTGTGTATGTTTCCCACTAGTGTATTTACAAATATTTTTAGAAGTAATGTTATTAATGTGCGTAACTCGTAAACAAAACTTAATGACTGTAACTAGCATGTTTCGTTGATTATTAGTTTTAGCCATAATGCAAATCGTTCAATATAGTATATTTTCGACGACCTTTTTTATTAACGCACTTAAATAGATTTTATTTCAGTATTCATGTTTAATAATTACCTAGCATAGGAAGGCAGACACTATCTTTTATGTCTGAATAAATGTTTGACAAAGTATCTTCTTGTGCACTTTTTGAGAAATCGGCATTCCCCTTGCGCATTCTGTAATCACCACATGATCTCTTGTTTCTTAGCTGATCAACCGACTGGCCACAGTTAACGGTATCTTCATCCTGATAATATAATTTGTCTTCATGAGTTTCAACCATTTGTGCAGACTCGGAAAGAAATCCTAACTCTGCGTATGGAGGGTCCGGTCTGTCTCTCGATAGGGCAGAGTAAAGGGTGGTGTCATGAGGCACTGCGTCTGTGGAACTTAGCCATTTGTTCAGCAATAAAGGTTCGGTTTTAGGGCTCGGTATGTAACATTTTTCTTTTTCAGTATACATTGCTACTTGACCAATGCAAAAGTCAGCGTTTTCTCTATCTCTCGCACACCCTACAGTGTGTCCACAAACTGTTTGCTCTTCACCTGCTTCATTGCACATTTCACTTGTCTTGTCAGTGAACGTTTTCATAGTATGTTCTTTTAGAAGGTTAAACCTATAATGCACATGAGTGCATTTCTTACACATCCATTGGAAACATTCACCGCAGTATAATATCTCATGGAGAAAGATGTCACAAATATCACACTGTTGTTTTACTGAATTCAGCGTTTTACATTCGTTACTATCCATTGCTATTTATCGAGCCATACGCGATACTTAGATCATTGATGTACCTATCGTCTTATTTTCATATTAATGTATTGATCACTGTTTAAAAATTGAAGATGAGGAAACTTATATGATATCATAAAGCATGGTTTTGTTTCCACTTCCTGAGCAACGTCTTTTTATCAAACATTCTAATACAATTATAATTTATTTAACACTTAAAAAGGCTCGAAAGGAAATTAATTTGTACAGAAGCGACTGTCGCAGTCATATGACAAACCATCTATTGTAAAAACGCACTATGAAAGTTCTCCGGATAAATACTAGATTTAAGATCGTGATCAAACCATGGTTGACCATGGTACAAGGATAGCCTTTGAAACATGTTTGAACATTGACATTTACAGGACAATGAAACATGAATAATCGTGGTAATAATGCTATGAACCTCTCCTTTGAGAAACACAGTTTTAAAAACGCGATTAACTGAAACTTTCAGATATCTGTTAGTGAAGTGTTATGCGAGTTCCATCTGTTTTCAAATATAACACAAGTCGAAATAAACGTTCAAACAATAATTTATTCATGCGAAGACAAATAATCGCAGTGTAAAACCCGTTAAAGAGAAACACAATGTAAGTCGTTTGTACTCGCCAGCTTCCCGGTAATTAAACTAGGGTAGTATTTACACCGTTTTACACATGTGATGCTCAATCAGTCAGTTCTGCGTTCGTTAAGAATCAGTGTTACTTAATTTAAACAATGTTTATAAAACTGGATTATTACTATGAAACAGATATGATTATGGCTTAGAGGTTTCATCATCTGCAACAGTCACTTTTCGCATATGCCCTAAACTTTTCTGGATGCAAGGTATTTCTTTGCCTTCTAGAAAAATAACGCCACGACTCAAAATAATATCTGCTGGACTCTCAGTGTTGCCCCAACACATCATAGCCCAACAGCACGTCATCTTTGAAATTATTTAAGTAAAGCGGTGATATCTTGAACACTCGTCGTCATTGTATTCGCATTGTTGATGCGAAGCAAGTGTTCAGTTTTCGCATAACGTGGGAAAGCATATCCAATGAAGAGCCATGCGTCCATCGGTTTGCTCACGTCCATGATACGTAGTTCATGTGCGACGTAACATACGGTATAAAGAAGAGTTAATACAACATCTATATTACTCGCACATTTAATTTATTTAATAACGTTGTATGTAATACACATACCTGTTTGTGTTTACACTGGTCGGGTGCGTACGTTTTGCTCTGTACATCCTATGATTGCTCATTGTTTTTCAATTCCTATTTTATTATTAAATATCGTCATATTTATAACAACAGTCCGACTCATTCTGTATTCACATACCTTCAAGACCGGTGTTTTATTTCTTTAAACAACTCTGAAACCAATGCATCTTAAAATCAAACACTTAAATAGCTATGTTTTTGCTGGCTGCAATATGCAACAAATGTGTCATATATTTGTTTCGACTGGTGACACTTGACGTAAATTTTACCTTTACCAAATACAAATTTCCTTCCAATCTCAAAGTAAAGCACGTCGACACTTTGGATTCCAAATGTTCGAATCCAATGTCGCGGAATAGTCAGTATTGTGACTTTGGTATCCTTTTTTAAAGAAAATCACGTTCTTCTCGACCACCAAGATCCGTTCGCCCACTATACCGCTTTTGGCTGCCAATGTAGACTCCTCAACAATCACACAAAATTGATCAAC
The DNA here is from genome assembly GCA_007657795.1 of Dreissena rostriformis. Lineage (NCBI taxonomy): Eukaryota > Metazoa > Mollusca > Bivalvia > Myida > Dreissenidae > Dreissena > Dreissena rostriformis. The sequence goes on from VMBQ01002975.1 coordinate 62,947, forward strand.
TGCAAAAGAATTTATATATACAAGTAACTTTGTTTGGGTAACTGATTTTAGACCATTGTTTTTGTGTGATTATAATGTTAACTCGTAACAAACAGGAATGCGAAAAAGAATGTGACAACTTTGTTTAACTTTTCTATGTCACATTCAATGACTGTTTTAAATATTTGACAACATTAGATTTATTGTTAAATAATTTGCTGAACATCAGAAAAATAAATCGCCCTTCAGACTCGTTTAAAACAGCTCGTAAAACTTGCAAAAGCTGTAAGGTTAGCTCATGTATACACGAAAAGTTTAATATTGTATCTTCATATAAGGCAATCATTAGAAACCTTTAATGGGAAATACACGAAACTGGTAATGTGTTCCTTATTGATTTGACAAGAACATGGATGAATTCAACTCTGACAGCAGTCGCATTATTTCATACGTATGTCAATGTATATCAAATTGTCAACAAATGACAGTTTAGTATCACACTTAATAATCTTCTTAATGTAAATTTTGATAAAACAAGTATCTAAATCAATTTTGCTATGTTATGTTTGCAATATTTAAATTACTAGAATACCCCCTCCATCGTTCTTCACAGTAGTAACACGAGTAAGCTTTTATACGAAACAAAACAAAGAGTGTAATGTAAAACAAAGAGTGTAATGTAAAATCGTAAAGAGTGTAATGTAAAATCGGAAAGTGAGAATGTAAAAAAGTAAGCTTTTATACGAAACAAAACAAAGAGTGTAATGTAAACTCGTAAAGTGAGAATGTAAAAAAAACTTATTAATAATCACTTAACGTGCATATTTATTTTAAAAGGTTGTGTTCCCAGAAAGGTGTCATTATAGAAAATAGAAATATATAGAAATAGATAATATTTTTTGATCAACACGACCGATAAATCATCTCGATCAATGAGTTCACTGTGTTACGTGCCTTATAATAGTTCAACTTAAGCATACCCAACGTACACATCGCTTGAGATGTGTTTGTGACGTTCGTTGAATGAAAAAAAATGCTGACAATACATAAGGAGGAGTTAACACGTTTGTTTAAAAAAAAACACATAAGGACTTTTAATTACCTTTATTCGAAGCAATTGATACTTCCCCCATATCAACCTCTTCGTATACGGTCGATCCTACCTCGGCGTAACCGGATACAGCTTCCATATTGATCGCGTTCTTGTGTGTAGTTATTGTACGTGTTTGCGTCTCTGATTGTAAAGAGGCTTTGTCGATGCTCTTTAAATCATCATTTTCATAGACACCATCGATCTGAGGACCAGAGACATTGCCACATGATGACAGCGCCTTGACTCGCACACCCGTTTCTACATTGCAATCGTTAAAACATGCTTTTGCACTCAGATTAAAATATTTGTTTGTATAGGTATCATCTTTTACAGGAACCGGGACATTTTCAGATGATGACAACGCCTGCACTTTCATGTTTTCTTGTACATCAGCATAGTCATACACACTGCTTTCCGCGATACTGTTTGCAGAACATTGTTTAGGACGTCCGGTTGTTATTGTATTGCATTCACCAAGATTTCGCTTGCAGCAGTTTGATATGCTATGGCTTTTCAATAGTTTGAATTTGTTATGAAAATGAACACACGTATAACACAAACATTGTTCACATTGTTTGCAAAAGAAAATTTCACTTAAAGACGATTTTGCACATATCTCGCACTCGTAAAACCCCTTATCCCTTAAAACTGGTGAAGAATCCATTTTGTTAAACGTATTTGTCATGAAACCTTTTGATTCCGTTACAAACATCAAGATACCCCATTTTAAGTTAAAGATCTAAATTACCGATTCTTCTTTATTTATGATATATACCATAAATAAATGTTTCAAATTAGTACTAGACCAGTAGCAGATGCTAAACGCGCTCCTGGAATTGTAAACAATACTACATTCACTGGATGTGGTTTAAAACCGGATATAGTCCCATTGCCGAGGCCATATTACTCGCATGTGATGGAGCAAGGTCCAACATTCAAAGTTTAAAATAATTTTACATAATTATGTTTATACACGATGAGCATTAAATATGCATTTACTGATCCATTCAGCAAATTGAATGGCAACGACCGCCGAATACTTGCGCCTACCAATTAAAGGGACTAAGTCATTTAAAAGTGCCCCAAAAAGAAAACTTCCTTAAATAATATAAATAAAAAAAAAATAATGGCGTATAATATTTTCAATTGAATTCAAAGTTTATTGGCAATCCGGCATTTTGCCTTTGGCCAAGAACATATATACAAATGAAATATGGCCAAGACAGGGAATCATACAATAATACAATTTAATCTTTAGTAAAACTGACAATTAACACAAATAATATATATGACTATCAAATACAGTTATGTTTATTAACATGCAATTAAATAACTGCTAGACGATTTAAAGTATCACCTTTAAGTTTGAACGCTTCAACCAAACATTTTGCAATGCCTTTTAGCATAAGAACATGTGTGCAAGACATCATTAATATGTATTTACTTATGGTAGGCCATGATGTTCTGATATTATATTTCATACGCAGTTCGTTATATAATGGACAACATAATAAAAAGTGATATTCGGATTCACAAACATTCTGGTTGCAGAGTTTACAATTGCGTTCTTCTCGGGACAACCTACTATATCTGCCAACTTCTATTTTAAGATAATGGGAACTTAATCGAAATTGGCTCATTTGGACTCTTAACTTTTCGTAAGATATGCAATCAAGGTAATTTTCATATTCGAAGCTTTTTTTTTAATTTTAAGTAGAATTCCATTTTAGACTGGGAAGCTTAAGTATCGCTCCATTCCTGAACATATTGGTATTTTATAGCAAAATAAATCCAATCATATCATAAAAAATTGATACTATTGCAAAGGCGTTTTGGTAAATGCATAGCACATTTTACTTCAAAACTCGTGCTTCATATATTTCATCCCTTGCTTATTAAAATAAACTTTATACAGAGGATTGTATTGCTGATTTAAAATTATTAACGTTAAGGGGTGTTGCTGCAGTTTTGCTAATTTTTTCCATCTAATAACTGTTGCTCAAAAGTTATATTTGAGTAAAACATACTTATATTATATGAAAAATGAAATAAAAAACATAGGGTCACCGGCCTTGTTTTGATTTTATTCACCATTGAATAACATGTACTTTTTCATTAAAACTGAAAAAATCTCTAATTGCATCAAAATGATTAATAACCTATGAAATTGGCAACATGTATTTATTATATCAGCTAAGATACATCATATACCATTTAATTTAACCACAAACTACCGAAAAAATGGAGAACACAAGTTAAATTTTAAGAAATTTATTTTTTATAATTTTTTTGTCACCCAAAAAAAGTAAATTTTTTACTATTTTAACCACAAAAATGGAATTAAAAAAGTTCTATTTAATAACTTTCTGCGAAACCTCTCAAACATGTTCATCTACGTATTGTTATCATAAAACAAAAATAAAAAGAGGGGGTCACCGCACTTTAAACAGAGATTTTTTGTTTAACCATCCCTACCGTCTGAGTAAAATTTCATAAAAAAAAACAACAATTAGGCAAGACCCAAGTACCGGTACATAGATTGCTGGAAATATACATACACATTAGAATGTGTTTACAATCTTAACTGGGATCACAACAGCTTACAAAAAACACAACAATAATACAATATTTAATCACAAACATAAGACCATACAGTATCAAACTCTACCTTAATTATCAATAACAGGGACTTGTTGACAGATTTCGGCATGTTTTGAAGTTTTTTATTTAATGCTTTAAATTGATAAATGTAAACAACAGGACAAAAGAGCTCCAGTAAAAAAAAAACAAGAATAAAACAAAAGAAAGAAAAACAAGAAGTAAAAAAAGTTAACCGCACCTGGGATCGAACCACTGACCGTTGTACCTATTATGAACTAACTCTGTCATTTGTGATGATTCTGATAACAAAAATATTGGGTTGTGATAATAGCATCAGGTGTTGCTAAAAATATATCCTCGGTTAAATAAACTGCCGCAACACCCCTTAAGTCCAGCAATTATTAACTTTTTATTTAATGCTTTCCGGTGGTTTATAGAGAAATATCAGTGAATTAAAACTGATAATTTCACTGTTTCAAACAATGAAAATTATCAGTGAAAATTATCGATAATTTTCACTGTTTACTGTGAAATGACGTCATTATTTTGACGAAATGACGTTATTATCCCAACGACATTCTTTAGTTAAACTCTTTAACAATGTTTATAAACTGTGAAAAAAGCATGAAATAAAAAGAAAATTTGTTGGATACGGTGGATTATCGACTTTAATTCACACGTGATCATAGAAAATATATAGTTTCACTCGTGGCTGCGCCACTCGTGAAAAGATTAATTTCTATGATCACTCGTGAATTAAAATCGATAATCCACCGAATCCAACACATATCCTCTATATAATAATAACCGTAGCTAATATTGGATCATTGTGCAGGCAAGTGACGTTGCTACAGCAAAGTCCAAACATGACGTTAAGGCCAGGACTACAGTTCAGGCTATATAACCCGTCAATTTGTGCCTAACAGCAGGTCTACTAAGCCTCTCAGAACTTGCTGCGTACGATATTCGTTCAATCGTCCTGCTCATGATTGCTGAATCATATAAAGTGTAAGCAGACGCCTATTTACAAGCGGCAGTCATTGTCGTACCTTGAAGTCAGTGGTTGCATCTCAAAACATTAAACTGTCTTTACGGTATGGCATGCGTGTTTTGCCCTCACGTTAACCATGTCGTTGTCTTAAATGTTTAGCGATTATTTATTTAAGTACACAATACTGACTTGAACAATGAAAAAAACGCGAAAAAGTATGACAACATTATATAGAAAGAACTTATTAATAACCGTAATTGCGTTTAACAATAACTAGATCATACTAGTTTTTCAAAGCATCAGACATGTATGGTTTTAAAATGGGCACATGACACAAACCTGGTTGTAATTGGATACATTTTATATTAATATTAAAACATGTACATTTGTAAAAAACAAAATCACACACGGAATCGGTAGTAATTACTACAAATAACAGATGCAAAGCCTTTTATCGGAACTCTATCGTTATGCACTTGTCTATTCTTTATCTTCTTCATCATAGTACGTCATATTACAAAACGTGATGACATAATACTACACTGCTTGGCTATCATTAGCGCAGTCGGTAGAGCACGAGACTCATAATCTCGAGGTCGTGAGTTCGAGCCCCACGTTGGTTGTAACATTTGGATTTAATGCGTAATTAATACGTTTCATACATTCAAATTAAATTGTTTCGCTTAAAAAATGGTTTTCCAGCGTTTACGAAGACGCAATATAAATCATAGTTCATTATTTAATCAAATATGCACTCCTTATTTTTAAAATTTATTAGTTTTAATATAATAATGCGCAGGCCATAAAACTTTCTAAATAAAATAGTAACATGTTTTCAACTCATTAGGGAAATATATGATTGATTGAGATTTATGACCTAACTTAGTTGAAACGCATTTACGAGAAATAATCAGCTTATGATTTGTCACTTGAGGTTTTATAATATAATTAGAAAAATCCATATAAATCCTTCGGCTGGTCTTCTTATTCATGTTCCATCCCTCCTGGAACCTTAACGACTTTTAGAATAAGAAATTATTCTTCAAAATCAATATAGGTTCTGGTATATGAATATTCCTTTTTACTTAATTGAAAACGTATATCGTCGACTAATACAGCAGTGGAATTCTGGGAAAACTTATAATCTGTCTGGAGCAAGCCAAAAACACACGTATAACATAATAGTTCTCGTATGAGACATAAACGCAACCTTACTTTAAGTCCGTATAAGCATAACTTTAAACATATATAATCTTTATACAATATGTACAATGCTTTGTAAATGAAAAGACTCGAACAACTCGGCTGCATCGCACATTGCTTGATCCTATAGCTATTTCTAGATATATAAAGTCGTTACTTAAGGGAACTGTTTTAACACATTGCAAACTCAAATGCAAATCGATAATACTTACAACAGATGGCTGTATCATTATAAACATGATAACTTTTGCCAATTAAATGGCACGATTTGTTCTTACAATGGCTTATATTTATCGAAGATTATCTGCATGAAAAGGGTATTAAATTCTCAAAACTATTTCAATAAACGAGCAGGAGGTGGACGATATTCTTTCTAATCTTGTAGTTCGTATAATTAATAGCTCTTCTGACATTAGTTACACAATACTATAGGAAACTGCTAAATCATTAGCCAAACCACTTTATACTTTTTAATAGATCTATAAGCGGGAAAAAGATAACTGATTAATGTCATGCCCATATTAAGTAAGAAAAGAGCATTTATAACATATAACTTTTGGCCTTAAAAGAGTATTCTGTATTAAACAGAATATCACAAACTATTGGTTTATCACTATAATTATTGAAATATAAAGAAAATAATAAGTTAACTGACGCCCCCAACAATAATGATTTGCTTTGGATATAAACTTCTTTAAAGCCTCTATAACGCTTTTCGAATTTCGTTAAATACTTCGTAAAATAAAGTTAACACATAAACAATCAGTGTTCCTTATAGCAACAAAATGCTTTTTTTTTTTTTTGTTTGTGGTACAAAATATTCAACACATGTTCACGTCCCAGTTTAGTGTTCGCGTGTCGTATGAATAGATCTCGTTGCGGTTAATTAAAAATGGAGCAACATACAAATAAAAAATAACATTTTATATCTGTTTAAATCTTTGTTACCAGAATATATCTAGCTATATGGAACACTGATTGTCTATGTGTTAACTTTATTTTACGAAATATTTTACAAAAGTTTCGTTTATTTTCCATTTATTTTGAGTGTTATAGGGGCTTTACTAGTTTTACAGAATATATATATATATATATATAAAATATATATTAAATTATATATATATTAAAGAGAGAGAGAGAGAGAGAGAGAGAGAGAGAGAGAGATGCACTTAATTGAATACAAGTCATCTTA
>VMBQ01002975.1:71512-111633 GCA_007657795.1 Dreissena rostriformis
GCCTGTCGGACGCATATAGTTTCGGCCGGGAGTTTTAATTAGGGTCGGCGTGACACACAGCCTATTTAGCGTATTATGTGTAATTTCTATTGAGTGGGTATGCACCTTTAAGGGCCCCTTTCGGACAAACAAGAGTTATCCCCCGGAAGCGACCTAGTGCACGTTGACCGCCAGTGCACTGCCTGTCGGACGCACATAGTTTCGGCCGGGAGTTTAAATTAGGGTCGGCGTGACACACAGCCTATTTAGCGTAATTATTATGTGTAATTTCTAGGGATGGGAACGAATACTGGAAATGTTATTCGAATATTCGTTTGTCATTATTCGAATATATTCGAATATTCGATTTTTAAACCTTATATTAAAATGTCCGAACTTATGACCGTCCGGAGCAAATCACTATTCCTGATTGCCACAAATGTCACTATAAATTGTATCTTATGTGCAGCTTTAAAAACCAGGATAGAGTAATTGTTTTTTTAAGATCATTGATTATTATGCTCTTTTTTAAAATAAATACTGTTTAGTTTCATAAGATGTAAGATATTTCAGGAAAACACAATACCGTAATTCTAATTTATTTCAATACTTATAATTGATCTGGATTACTTTCCATCGATAATATTTATGCTTTTGGTTTCGCTATGTTTTTCTGGAATAAAGAATCATTTAAGAGCGATTTAATTGGTTTAGATTCAAGAAACTAAATTCTGATTAGATAAGAATTGATTTGATATAATGATAACGGAATTACATACATGCCAGATCTCGACGTGACAGTCCCGCGAGTTGGGTGATTGTTCCGGCGTCCCGATATGAGACAATTTGTCCAGATATTCATAAAAAGGTTCTATAAGTTCACAATAAAATTCGCTATTCAAGCTCTGTCTGGCTTAAAGTTACCATCGCTAATCCCTTTATTGCCCCCTATTGACAACCCACTTCTACTTCTCGAGTGCAACGTTACCGGTATGTTAGGCGTAGACAGCTCTGTTAGACTGCATTTAAGATTTATGGTCAACGAATGGCGAGAAAAAAATCAGAATTTTCAAAGCTCAAACTTGTTCTGTTTTCTGTACTCTTCAATATATATAAGGTACAGTAAGCTAAGTGAACAAAACAATAAGTAGACTTATCAACTATGTAAGAATTAAATTAAATAAAGCTTAATTGAAACATAATTTTAGTGATGCTACGTATAATAATTCGGTAATTTGAAACGAATGAAGTTATCATTTAAGTCCCCAATATTTAATGCTTATTGTCATGAACATTAAATACATATTAGCTATTAAATACAATCTTCAGTTAATGTGATACTCAATGCAAGTGCTTTCGTTCCAAAGGATAATTTTATGTCTATTTTACTCATTTCATATTTCAAAATATAGATTCTATCTTGCAAAACGCAGTGTTGCAAAACGCACACTTAAATTGCTTCAAACTTTATACAGCCGGGATTCGATCATAAATTTCGTGAAATTATGTACAAAAGCATGAAACTGTTTTTACCTGGGATTCGATAATAAATCTTGTGACAACATATTTTAAAAAGTATGTGTTCGTTTCGTGTTATTGCTTTTGCTTCGTTGCACCCTACTTTGGTCCATGTGATTTATCGTGTCGCTTATGTAGACTAACCACAATAGTTATATCATCACGATAAATTAATGAGTTTTGTGTTTCAATGCGTAAACATCATAACCAGACAGAGCCTTTTAAAGCCGCATTAACGCTCAAAATCAACGAATATTTCGTTACTTATTTCGTAAAGTAAAGTTAACCCATACAACATCAGTGTTCCGTATATAATAGCCATAATTTCAACGCTAGATGTGGTCTGGTAACAATGTATCTTGTTAAATCTATGCTACCAGACCACATCTAGCGTTCACAATTTGGCTATTGCTGTTAGGAACACTGATTTTGTATGGGTTAACTTTATTTTGCGAGTAATTTACGAAATTATCGTTGATTGTGAGGTTTTATAGGGCTTTAAATAATGTCTTCTACCAGGTTTACTTTGCGCTTTATTCTTTTGTGACAGAGTCAGAGGCCATATTGGCCAATGTTAGTATGACAAATTGCGCGAAAACGACGTCATTTTCAGGGTTGCATTGTTGGTAATTTTACTGTGGTAAGTTAACAAATTGCAATGGTTAGGTTACAACGAAGTAACCATCGTTTATACAATTATATTGCTGTAACATAACCATGCAAATATCTGCGGTAATCAAGTTACTAAAGTTAATATTAACCACTGTTTATACAATTGACCGCTGAGGTTAAAAAACCTGTCAAAACACAGATTTTTAAATGTTTATCAATATACGTAAATGTTTTTCATAAATTAACTTTCATTTTCGAATGAATTTCAGAAAATAGTTTGTACATATTGCATAACTATGAATTGATAGTAAATTGAGGATTGGTCCCTCTCCTTCTACCATCCCGTTTGCCAATTATCATCTCATTCATTGATGGAAGCTGTTATCAAAGCAATGACTTATAATGGAAACCAAAACTGCGACTTTGTACATGTACTTATAACGTTTATGGAAGTATCTTTGCATAAAAATAGAATATTCGAATATGAATTTTGGATTCGAATATTCGGCCGATTTTCGATTATTCGAATATTCGGATATTCGGTTCCATCCCTAGTTTGCAGTATTATCAGACTTTGTTGTTTTATTAAACAAACAAAGACAACCACATTCTCATGTCTTCATATCACCAAAATTTGCTGGTGGTTTCTCATTTCAGTTAAATATCTTCACGTGGAGGTACAATACACTCCTCTGGCGGCAAGAAGCAATAAAGACGGCATGCGGGTCTTGGCTGTAGGGGCTGAAAAGGTGTTCATTGAAGACGCGGATTCAAAAGTACCTTTTGTTACAATTCCGTTCAAATTAATACGGAAATTAAGCAACCAACCATTTGACATGTAAAGCGTCGAGGTTAAAAGGAAATTTGAATACGGTGCATGGAAAATCAACTGCGAATCTGATGTTGCCAATCAAATAATTAATGTAATGGATGATATTTCGACAGACACCGTAGCTTATGTTTACGGCATTTCACATGCTTCTTTTCGATGTTCATTTAAATATATGTCATAACTTAACGGCAGATAATAACATGTTTTTATCATGTTAGATATATTATTACTGAATATACTTCTAAATATGCGATAACCGTATTATATTGTGTCTGTATATAAGGTTGTACTTTTTTTATAGCAATAACCAAATACTCACATCACAACGTGTATCATAAGATGTTAAACCTTTACTAATTAGTTATGTAATTAAATCTTCTAGAACGAGATACATTATTATTCATTGTATTCATGTACATGGATTCTATTAAAACACTGAAAGTCATGGTCTTGACCCAAAACAATTGTTGGTCATCAGAATAATCGTTTTCATATTATGATTGATAAACGCAAAACCATATTTGAATGCGATTTTTAAATACACACTTTTAAAACTACTTGAAATTGACCAAAAAAGTTAATTTTCAAACAAGATAAATTCACGAAACGTGCATGCATTTGTGACACGCGTGTATCAGTTATATCCGTAATTAGAACCAACTGTACTAACATATACCTGCATTTACTAGGTAGGTACAGACATCGAGGCAAGACCTTTTCATATTTCTTGACTTTGTGTGTTTCTTTGTTAGTTTATTCATTTAGAATATATTAAACAAAACACACGGCGTTATGTTTTTAAAAGAATAGATGCAGAACTAAAACTTTGCGGATATCTTTAGGCTATTTAACAGCCTTGTTTACTTATGGCATATTTGGAAGGGTACACATCTGACATACCATCAACAACTAGCCGATATGTATCAACAAAAAGACAGACATGACTATGTATGCGAGGATATCAAAATGCTTTACATGAAACCATCACGTATGGTAAGGTATCTTTAAATCTGTAATATTTTCCGGTTTAGTTGTGATTTGAACTAAGCCGCTGATAAGAGGTATGTTGTGTGTGTGTGTTTGTTTATTTGTTTCGTACGACAAACAGTGATATGATAATGGACACGCATACACGTATTGACACTCTAAGGAGTGTTGGAATTTCATGTGAGATTTGCCATTATGCATTCATGAGCGACATTTTCTATTGTGAGCAGTGTACGCAGGCGTTGTGTGATTCATGTGTGCAGTTGCACAATAATTTTAAATTGTTGCAAGGTCATACTATAAGTGCAGTAAATAATGTTTCAGAACGTAATAGCGACTTGGATGTTTCAGAGAGACATTCAAGGAAACGGACTGACTACGATTATGTTACAATAAAATATAATTTTGAAAAATTCAAAATGGTCAATAATACTGCAACGTATGTTGAAGAAAACGAACAGTGTACACTTGGTACAAAAGATGTAACTGGGACGACGAATAGCCTTTACGATTATGTGCTTAAAGATGAAGATGTTTGCTCAAACCTGCAGGCACACTGGTTAACTGACAACTCTGCCGTTCAGACTAGGGTTTGGAGGCAAGATAATGTAGATCAATCTGAACATAAAATTACTCCTGTAAATGAAGTTAACGGCGATGGAATCGGCGACATTAATGGAAAAAAGGCAAACAGAAGAGCCGTCCGTTATTCGTATGAAGAGACGGATATTGATACGGTGGTTTCACCATTGGTTACCAGCACAGGTTCGTAGGGTGGTAATGAAAAAATATTAACATATTAACTGTTTGGGTTTTGCCAAATATCCTATGATTTGCAGGAAATGGACCTTTTTTGTTTTGTTTACCCTTTATGCATAAACCTAACAAGCTACAAGTCGGCTTAACCTTAGCTTCCTAGTTAAAGTGTATATCTTATCTTAAAAAGTACAATACACTTGTCACAAAAACATTGCTTATACAGCTGTTTTTTTTTAATTCACGCGTTCATACTATAGCTTTTTAACATTTTATTTTATAGAATTTTGTTAATGAAAATATTGTGTGTGCCAAGTGTGTTGGTTGTTTGTTCGATTAACTTCTTCACATATGTTTATTATCAATAATACATCTCGAACCTCTATTTCGATTGTTGATAACCGCTAAAGGGGAATGTTAAATTTATTATTTCAATTAGTTTCAAGAAACTGAATATCTCGTTAATATTTAGCAGGTGTGACCGACTTAATATCCGAATCGAAACGTTCTTTTCAAATTGTACATGTACAAAGTATTTATCATTTGGGAAATTAATTCGTTATCAACGTAAAACATCAATGAGTAAATGTGTGACATGAGTCGGAATAAAATACAATTTAAACTCTATTCCAAAAAGCCTATTATTTGTATTGAGTCCTCCACAAGAAATGCATGTGGTCGGCCCATTGAATATATGCGGAAAATATTAAGTTTGTCGCTAAAATACACTATAGTTTTGTATTATTGCCGACACAACATAACACAAACATGAAACAAAGCTCTTGCTTGTGCGTAAGATACATTCATTTTGTAATTTGGAATAAACAAAATTATAAATTGACATTCATTATTATATATCATATACTGTACACTATTTTTTAATGGTGGTAATTTGTTGTGGTGGTGGCGGTGGTGGTGGTGGCTGTGGTGTTGGTGGTGGTCTCGGTGATGTCGGTGATGTCGGAGGTTATCATTGTATTTTATACCACAATTATCTGACTCACGTCAAGGATTGCAATCCAAAGGATACAGCATCTCATCTCTTTTTACAGGAAGTAAGTTTGCGGTGACAGTACAGAACACACCTCTAGCAGTAAAAGGCAAACTAGTGGGCGATCGGAATTTGACAATTGAAGCTGACAAGGTTGTTATTCAAGACATGGACACGAACGAATCCGTGAAAGAATTTCCGTTTTCATGGATACGGAATTTTGGTCGCAAAGGACTTCATTTATTTTATTTCGATGTCGGAAAACAATGGGATTTTGGGGAGGGGACGATTTATATTGTTAACCACCCAGAGAGTAGTCTAAATTGTAAGCAAATATATGACTTGTTAGTTGCAAGAATGCGCACACAATGTGGAACGTTGACAACGTTGACAACACAATAGTATGTACTGGTATAATGTCAGAACAAAACATATTATGAATCACCTCATTACACGGGTAATTTATTTAATTGAAGTTACTTTCGCCGTGTATTCGAAATTGTAGATAAATAGGTAAATTGTGTTTCAAATATGTTTATGTATTCTTTATGAGCCGTTCAAAAAAACGTCTTAATGACCCTTTCATTTTACAAATGATATATTTTCAGTAAAATGAATTCATTTTAGAACTGAATTAAATATAAAAATAATCAATGCAGGTGTGCATAGGCCCAGCTATGCGCATAAATTGCAAAATATGCTGCTTATGATTTATTTAGACTGTCTATTCAATGATGTCACTGATTTAAGTTTTGTCGTGGAAAGAATCATATGTTTGTATTTTTCGCATTTGTTTTACGTGCATAATTATGTAACATCATCTTATATATTCGAGGTTTGCCTGTAAACGCTGTGTGTTGGTTTTATGTTTGTGGCGCTTTTGTATGGATAGATATTGACTTTGGCAAAATATGGAACGAGTTATTAAAACTAAATGTCGCAAGAAATTGTAATGCCATATGATGGGAGACCATGAATAATGTTTTGACAAAAAGACTGTTCTCTTAGTATGTAATATTTAAACACGCATATATGTAACATATTGTGCAATCTTCGTCACAATGCAATCGAAAGTTCAACTTTATATTTGTTCCTATCTGATTTAAACATTATCGGTTTTAATACATATTTTATTATTGTATGATTGTCATTCGGCCTACAGTTTACTTCAGATCACCCTTTTTCACAATATGTCTCTGTTATACCCTATAAGGTTGGACATTTCCAGGCTCACAGTAAATGTCAGTGTGCAATTTGAAATTGTGAACGAATTTGAAAATGTTTTAATTGGTGCGAAATTGTTAACTGAATTATCTTTACTGAGAATAAACAAAAAAGCGGTAATCCTTATTCCTAAATATTAAAAGTGCCAAAAACATGCGCTATATTATACAATTAATTGCCCTATGTTCTATTATTCGCCATTATTATTTTTTAATTTATATTCTTTTAGGAAGTTGTCCTTTTGGGGCACTTTTAAATGACTTAGTCCCTTTAATTTGTCAGCACAAGTATTCGGCGGTCTATTCCATTCCATTTTCTGTATGGATCAGTAAATGCATATGTTATGCTCCTCATGTATAAAATAATTATGAAAACATGATGTTAACCTTTGAATTTTGGACCTTATTCCATCACATGCGAGTCATATTGCCTCGGCAATCGGACTATATCCGGTTTTACGCCACATCCAGTGAATGTAGTATTGTTTGCAATTCCGGGAGCGTGTTTAGCTATCTACTACTGTTCTAGTACTCTGAAATATGTATTTCTGGTATATGTCATAAATAAAGAAGAATTGGAAATTTAGATCTTTATCTTAAAATGGGAAATCTTGATGTTTGTAACGGTTTCGAAAGATTTCATGACAAATGCGTTTAGCAAAATGGACTCTACATCAGTTTTAAGGGATAATGGGTTTTACGAGTGCGAGATATGTGAAAAATCGTCGTTCATTGACATGTTCTTTTGCAAACAATGTGAACAATGTTTGTGTTATACGTGTGTTCGTATTCATAACAAATTCAAACTTTTAAAACGTCATAGCATATCAAACTGCTGCAATCATAATGTCGGTGAATGCAATACAATAACATCCGGACGTCCCAAGCAATGTGCTGATAAGAGTATCGCGGAAAGCAGTGTGTATGACTACGCTGATGTTCATGTAAGCAGGCAAGTGCAGATGCTGTCATCATCTGAAAATGCCCCGGTTCCTGAAATAGATGATACCTATAAAAATAAAGATTTCAAGCTTAATACAAATGCCTGTTTTAGCATATGTGATGTAGAAACGGGTGTTCGAGTCAAGGCGATGTCATCATGTGGCAATGTCTCTGGTCCTCAAATGGATGATGTCTATGAAAATGATGATTTAAAAAGCGTCGTCGAAGGCTCTTTACGATCAGAGACGCAAACATATAAAACTACTACACACAATAACGCGATCAATATGGAAGCTGTATCCGGCTACTCCGAGGTAGGATCGACCGTATACGAAGAGGTTGATATGAACTTAGTCTCAATCGCTCCGAATAAAGGTAATTTAAATTCCTTTAGTATTGTTTTTAATATTCGTGTTGATCTATCCTCATCCATTGTGAAATGGGTTTTTTTATGTATCGAACGTCACAAACACATCTCAAGTGATTAGTGCATTTGGGTATGCTGGAGATGAATTATTATAACGCATGATACACAGAAAGCTTATTGTTCGAGGCATTTTATCGTTGACATATTGATCATAACATAATAGATTGCTCTTCTTTAATGATTCCTTTCTTGAAACCTAACCTGGTTTAATAAAATGTGCACGTTAAATGATTATCATAAAGGAACTTTGTTCAGTTTCGTACATACTGAACACTTTTTTTCTAACTTTATTTGGAAATACGATTTAACATGACATTCTTGGTTTTGTTTCGTATCGACTACTGTATCAGTACTGTGAATAACGATGTGGATTCGTATTAAAAACTTCTTAATTATTCAGTTTGCTATTGAACTGTCATTTTAACAATTTTGATATAAATTGAAATAAGTATACAATATTGCGGCTGCTGTCGAAGTTGAGGCTATATTCATCGATGTTCATGTCAAACCAATAAGAAACCCATTCCCGGGTTCGTGTATTTCCTATTAAATGAGTCTGATTGGCTTATTTGAAGAGAAATGATTAACATTTAATGCATACATGAGCTAACCTAACAGCATTTGCAAGTTTTACGAGCTGTTTTAAACGAATTTTATTCTGGATATGTAAAGGTGCTTGAATAAATTAAGTATACAGCGAAAGGTATTATTATTTTCGAGATATATTATGCGATCATATGCAGAATATAACATATCTTTCTCATTTATGTTCAATAACATAATTGTTTAACCGTTACACGCTTAGACTTCACATAAACAGTTATGAAAGCAACAGGGCCTTGTGAATCAGCTTGTCTTGGTTTTGCGACCACCTGCACGCATGATTGTTGGATTTTGTTTAAGACACGAATGACATTCCGCAAGATACCGCAATATACCGCAATATATTAACAAGTAACTGCATGTACGCAAGGTTTAAAAATATCATGTCATATCAGATTCCAATAAGAGTTATCAAACACAATCGTATTTACTTTAGTATATGTTTATATATGTACATGAACCATTATACAAATTATTTAAGATATACTATTTCACAGGCCCTTACAAAAACACATACACATAAATAAAAACACAGTTTTTTCAACTTCTTAAACAGTTTTCTTAAATCACATTTTTTTTAAAGTTTCACAACATTAAAGAAAACACTATTTTAAATAGATAATTATACGATAGTTGCATTTAATTTTGCAATCAGCACCATTCCGATGTTATATCATCCATTTATTTGTGGCGAAAGCTTCAGCCAACACAAATATGAAACGATCCCCCAGAACTTCTTTCGTCAATTGTAAGACTTCCGAAGAAGTGATATTACCCAACCATACAATAACACATTTAAATAGTTTTTCTGATGTTCGGCAATTTACTTAACCGTTAATATAATGGTGTCAACTATTTAAAACAGTCGTTGAATGTGTATATGCCTAATTGACATACAAAATATAAAATGGTTGTCACACATTCATTTCGCATTCCTGTTTGTAACTGGTTAATCATTATAATCACACACAAAAAAACAATGGTCCAAACTCAGTTGCCCATTCAAAGTTACATGCATAAGCAAATTCCTTTGCAGTTGATCACTTTTATGTGATTGTTGAGGAGTCTACATTGGCAGCCAAAAGCGGTATAGTTGGCGAACGGATCTTGGTGATCGAGAAGAAAGTGATTTTCTTTCAAGAAAGGGATACCAGAGTCACAATACTGACTATTCCGCGACGTTGGATTCGAACATGTGGAATCCAAAGTGTCGATGTGCTTTACTTTGAGATTGGAAGGAAATTTGTATTTGGTGAAGGTATAATTTACGTGAAATGTCACCAGGCGAAACAAATATATGACACGTTTGTTGCATATTGCAGCCAGCAAAAACCTAGCTATTTAAGTGTTTTATTTTAAGATGCAATGGTTTCAGAATTTTGTAAAGAAATAAAACAACGGTCTTAAAGGTATGTGAATAAAGAATGAATCGGACTGTTGTAACAAATATGACGATATTTAATGATAAAATAGGTATGTGTATTTAATAAACCTATATCTAATAATTTAAATGTAACGTCGGACATGAACGACGTGAGCAAACCGATGGAAGCAGTGCTGCTTTTCAATGGATATGCGTGCCCACGTTATGCAAAAAATGAACACTTGCTCCGCATAAACGATGAGAACATAATAAGGACGAGTGCTCAAAATATCGCCGCTTTACTTTGCAAATTTCAGGACGGTAAAAGAATCAACCTGCCTCTGTGTAATAATACCTTTGAAAATATCGTAAGAATGTGTAATCTGTGTGTGTAGGTATTATGCAATGAAATGAAATATGTAACTGTGTATGTAGTATAGTATATTTCTATGAATGCATCCTAGATGAACTCTAACATGTACATATCCATTAAAAATAACAAATATTGATTATATAGCATGCATGTATGTATCCTATTTACTAATGAGAAAATAAAATGCTGTACACTCATTAAAGCTAATACTTTCAAATATGTGTTTTCACATATATATGATGACATGAAATGTTTACGCTGCAAAATATGAATATGTTTTGTGTTATAATCTTTAGTAATTATAATTAAATAAATAGTTGACCAGTTTAAACATAGTCGACAATGGTTCACACTTCCTGAGGATTGTTGAGGTTTATGTTTATGCTTTTAATCCTATTATGTAAATGGAAATGTCTTATAAATATGTGATAACTTGTGTTAAGATAGTTTGTTCAAAAGACACATTTGAAATAAACATGTATTGGTATATTTCTGACTGTGACTCACGGTCAAACACGACAAAAGCAACTGCATAACCATAATTTATGTTCAGTCAAGGCAATGGACGAATGCATCAATCCATGCATGCTGTGTAAAACGTATCTACTTAAGTATATATTGAGTAATAAACAGACACCTTGTCATTTGTCAAAAGTGTGAAATATTTACTATAAGAATGGATTCATGATTAACAAAATGTTGTTGACCTTTATCATGGTCAAAAAAAATAAAATGACCCTGATTTATTGTCAAGAATAGACGAATTTTGAATGTGTACAAACTCCATGGAAAACATCATACAAAAATTATTGTAAATAAACATAGTTCTAGACACAAGTTTAATAGTACAGGTTGATTAAATACCATTGGTAAATATTTAAGATTTACTATGTTTCGTGGTTTAGAAAACATGACATATTGTAGCATGGTAAGACTAAAGTCAAATAATTGCTGATCATAGTCAAAATAGACCAAACTCAAGCAACAGTTTTACAACATTACCACTCAGGTGTTGTCCAAGTTTTAAAATGGTCAAACATGATTCAAAGTAAACCTCTAACAGAGGAATGTTTTGACAATAAGTAACCACTTTTATATCGTTGCTATCAAGTACATTTGATTTCTGCTTTCATGTAACATGTAAATTCACAATATACTACAACGTTCAAAATAATATATTATGTTTAACTTGTTTCTCATTATATAATGCGGATATTATTTCTGTAACTATAAAAGAATGCTGAATGTTTATTGTAATAAAAGATGGTTTGTCTTATGTCTGAGACAGTTGCTTCTTGAAATAAATTTCCTTTCGAGCCTTTTTAAGTGTTAAATAAATAATAATTGTATTAGAATGTTTGATAAAAAGACGTTGCTCAGGAAGTTGAAACAAAACCATGCTTTATGATATCATATAAGTTTCCTCATCTTCACATTGTATAAAGTGATCAAGACATTAACATAAGACTATAGGTACACTCATGCTCTAAATATAGTATGGCTTGATAAATAGCAATGAAGAGTAACGAATGTAAGACGCTGAATTCAGTAAGACAAAAGTGTGATATTTGTGACATCTTTCTTCATGAGATATTATAATGCGATGAATGTGTCCAATGAATGTGTAAGCCATGCGCCCATGTGCACAATAGATTTCAGCTTCTTAAAGATCATACTATGAAAATGTATACTGACAAGAAAAATGAAATGTGCAATGAAGCCAGTGAAGAGCAGACAATTTGTGGACACATTGTATTGTGTGCGAGAGATAAAGAAGACGTTGTTAGTAATAACGAAACGGTGGACTTTTGCATTAGTCAAGTAGCCAGGTTTACTGCAAAACGTGACGCACCGCGACCAAATACCGAACCGTTATTGCAGAACAAATGGCTTAGTTTCCAAGACGAAGTGCTTCATGACACCACCCTATACTCTGCCCTAGTAAGTGACAGAACGGATACGCCATACGCGGAGTTAGGATTTCTTCCGAGTCTGCCCAAATGTTTGAAAATCAAGAAGAAAAATTATATTATCAGAATGAAGATACCGTTAACTGTGGCCAGTTGGTTGATCAGCTAAGAAACAAGAGATTATGTGGTGATTACAGAATGCGCAAGGTGAATGCCGATTTCACAAAAGTGCACAAGAAGATACTTTGTCAAACATTTATTCAGACATAAAAGATAGTATATGCCTTCATATGCTAGGTAATTATTAAACATTAATACCGAAATAAAATCTATTGAAATGCGTTAATTACACAAGTCGTCAAATAATATACTGATGGAACCATTTGCATTATGGTTAAAATTACGTAGCAACGAAACATACTAGTTACAGTCATTTAGGTTGTTAACGAGTTGCAGCTTTTAATATACTTCTAAATTTATGTGTAAATTCACTAGTGGGGTACGTATACAATTAATGTGTTTTGTAATTGTCTATATGATAATTCAATGAAAATGTTACATATCAAATAGGGACAATACATCGTGTAATAAGACTAGATTGTATTCAAGACGTAAATGATTTCAACAATGTGATACTTAAATAGAAAAACGTAATAACTACTTATCGTATTATGGTCATCATTGTCTCATTTTACAGAGAGTCGTTTTGACGTCTTGGTACTGCACACACCTCTGGCAACAAAGAGCAAACTTCTTGGAGAACGTGTAATTGTGATTGCTCCAGGCAAGATCATCTTCTTAGATAAAGACACTAAAGCTTATAGAATGACCTTCCCCTTGGAATGGATTCGCCGCTATGGTCATTATGGAGATAAAATTATATTTTGACGTAGGTAAAACCCGTGTTTTTGGAAAAGGTAAAATATTTATTCAGAGCCAGCCACAATCAATACTACAGATACGGGAATTAATTCACAAGTACTGTTATACGTAGAATACTTAAATAACATGTGAAGTTTAATCCATATCTACAACGCTTTACACTGACCGTTCCAATGCGGTTACCACAGTTTCATCTTTATAATGTTATGTGCTGTGTTATTTAACGTTTTTCCTGTCTGCAATTTGTCATTTGCATTAAATTAAGTTCTTTTGGATGATGTCGAGAGTTTCTCACTCGATAAATCTTGGGGTACAATATGCATCACTTGGAATAATTTCTCTATTTTAAAGTGGACTTTAAAACGGAACATGTTTGGATCAAACCTTGGTACAATCTCCTTTGCCAGAGCTGTCGCTCTGTTCACATTCAGTCGTGCATAAACCTTTATAATCACAATACAACATTATGTTAAACGAACACGGTGTCTTCCATGCTTTGTTTTCTTTTACGAGAGCTTCTGCACTAGATGATTACATGTGTAAATAGTTGTATACGTTAAATTAAAACGCTACATATTTCATGTTAAATGTACAATCACTGAAAATATGCAACCAATAATATGAGTCGCGTTCTGAGAAAACTGGGCAAAATGCATGTGCGTAAAGTGTCGTCCCAGATTAGCCTGTGCAGTCCGCACAGGCTAATCAGGGACGACACTTTCCACCTAAACTGAATTTTCGCTAAGAAGAGACATCATTTAAACGAAAAATTCCAAAAAAGCGGAAATTGTCGTCCCTGATTAGCCTGTGCGGACTGCACAGGCTAATCTGAGATGACAATTTACGCACAAGCATTACGCCCAGTTTTCTCAGAACACGACACATATATCGCCATAGAGTAACAGCGAACATTACCATTCTTATAGATCTGTTACAGAACGGTTTAAACTTTATTTTTACGTATCTGACTTGTAGGTATGTTTTGAAATACGTTGGAAACCGTCTTTATTTAATTGTTGAACATGTTGCTGATTTGATATATTAATTATGAAAATATATATGAAATACACATGATTAGACATGTTTTAAAGTCATTTTCATCGAAAGTAGAAGAGGGACATTATTGGAAATTGTTCAATCTTACAGCTGCGCAGCTGTCTGATTACTCAGTATTTGTGTTTCAGATGATAATGTAGCTTGTATATCTTTCATAAGTTATATAAACGTTCCATTACCTGAAACAAATTGCTATCTGCTTTTGCCGTAGCAACATATTGAAAACAAGCAAAACAACGCAGAGTTATTTTTTATTATATGTAAATGCAGCGACACAAATAAAAAAAACTATACTTCACAATAGTTTACTAATTTCCTTGTTGAATTTTACATCAATAAGGAAATACAAGACGTAGAAATAGACACATTAAAATCACAATATAATCTTATTTATATGTATGAGCAGTAGCCGAGCGATATATCGCTGATTTGGGATCGGGATATCACTGGTTTGAATCCTGCCAACACCAACACAATTCATTTCCTTTTCATAAGCAAGAATTGCATCTTATGCTTGCTTTTCTCAACCCAGCTTTGAAAATCAGTTTCTACGAGGGAAACAGACATACGGACAACCTTAAACCAGTTACCCCTCCCTTTACAACTTCGTTGTGCCGGGGGTGTATAATTATGTTTGCCTCTAAGCAAGGGTTTTCTTCAGTTTACACACGTCATTTTCATGAATTGAATCCCTTTTAAATAAGTTTTTATTTTTTATTAAATAAAAAAAATCATGCATTCTGCTAGTAATTATATACCGTATTTACTTCACGCGCAATAAAGAAATGAACGGCATGCAAACTTTCAGGAAAACCGTACAATAAGCATTTAAATAATGTGTCAGTTTAATGACGAATGTATTACTTTTTCTTACTTTCCTTTCCAGAATTTAATGTTAGCTACTTACTTAAATAGCATTTCCTGATATATCAACTATCTACAATGGTTGTACAAAAACTGACGAAATCGTTAAGTGCGATATACATGCGGCTATACATATCGGATGTTACTAATACAATTCAATAGAATGGGTGTCGACACGTCATCAGTACGACGGATATAACAATTGGATGTTGTTCCTAGATACGGTCAAGTGTTACACGATATTATTTCAAACCGATGTACGTTCAAGTGCTTTCAATCAAAGTGCATTCAGAGGAGCGGTTCTACCCTTAATAAGATATATTCATGATATATAATTATTCAACGGCGTTACTTTAATAAGTAAGGCATCATGAATGAAATCAGGACTTAACAAGACTCAAGTTTTATTAAGTGTGATATATGTGGCACACATAATGGTGAGATTTTTTACTGTGTGGAATGCTCCCGGCCGTTGTGCAAGAATTGCGTGTCGTTACATAATAATTTTAGACTCTTACAAGGGCATAACATTGAAGCGGTAAGATGTGAGAATAAGGTTAAGAATGTTTACATAAACACCTTAGCCTTGAATAACCACAATGCTTCGGAAAACGTTACGCATGTTGTCACTAACATGGACAAAGATGGGCGTATTGACAATGGCTATGACGATGTTGCGAACAGGTCGGAGATGACCCGTGCCAAAGATGCGCTTATTGACAATGGCTACGACGATGTTGTGAACAGTTTGAAGATGACCCGTGCCAAAGATGCGCTTATAGACACTGGCTATGGCGATGTTGCGAACAGGTCGGAGATGACCCGTACCAATAATGTGAGAGACAAAGCCGACATTGTTCTACACGGCACTAAAAGAGCAACTCCAGACAACTTCAATGAGGCCGATGTGACGCACGGTTGCTGGAAATCGTTGTTTTCCGAGAATGTTCACAGCGATCGCGTTTATGATGAGGCAAAAAAATTCCCGTCTCTTTGTTTCCCGGGAAAAAAGCTTGAGTTTAAGCGTCCTTTTGGCAGTGCGCCCGATATATCTACTGCCAAAGGATGCAGAGACTCTTACGAGGATACAAGTGATGTGGTCTATATTTACTCTTCGTTTAATGAAGAAAGTAAACTGACAAAAGACGATGAAATGAAATCTTTAAAAGTCAACGGTAAGGTGTCGGCATGTATCGATATCAGAAAGGACATGCTTGACTTGCCGAGGAAACATGATAGCTGTAGAGAGGAAAATTTGCTACTTTCCCACGGTTATGTTAATGATCAAAATCATCCCATTTGTAGGTTAATAAGAAAATTGCCCGAACTACCAAAT
Source organism: Dreissena rostriformis (assembly GCA_007657795.1). NCBI lineage: Eukaryota > Metazoa > Mollusca > Bivalvia > Myida > Dreissenidae > Dreissena > Dreissena rostriformis. Next base: position 88,167 of record VMBQ01002975.1, read on the forward strand.
ACCGGATCAACTAAGTTAAGTAATATCTCTGGTTATGCTAACATACCAAATACAACTGTCAGTAAAGCAGGTGCATTTACAAATCGTCGTAGACAAATGTCAGAAACATTAATAAACGAATCCACTCATTTTGGACCTCCGCATAGTCATGTTAATGCTACAAAAAGTGCAAATCCGGAATCAGTCTCAGCAAGAAGCACTCCAGGAATTCGTTCGCCCGAACTATCGGAAAGCGAAATACCCCATAGATGCGTGCAACAGAACCAAAGATGTGAGACACGGACTATAGAAGAACCACGTAAATTACGAACGGGTACTGTACAAAGAAACCATCGAATATAATTATGCGAATTACATGCCGTTAATATTATTCCGCTTGAAAGTAAATGTTTTTATGAGTATACTTATATTTTAGTAAATTACCATGATGTAAAAATCAGATATGTACATTTTTGATGAATGTTATTTGTAGTGTGATAGTAATATATAATCAAACAAAGCATTTGATTTCGTAAAATAAGTATTATAACAAATACGTATAGTTATTTAACACACTGTGACAGAGATTGTGTATAGTTATAACCAAGCTCTGAAACACTATCCGAATGCCAAAACTACGTTAACAGTTGCATACTTAACGTAACACACTATTGTAATCATTAGTCATTGTTTAATAAATCTCCAAACATTTCTTTAGTTACAGGTGATCACTTTGATGTACAGATCGAGAACACTCCTCTTGCAGCAAAGAGCAAAATAGTGGGCGAACGGGTGTTAGTGGTGGAAGAAGGGCAACTAAGATTTCTTGAAAAAGACACACAACTATGTATAGCGACATTCCTAATACCTTGGATACGAAAAGTTAGTGGCCGTAGTAATTACTTAAGCGTGAAGGTGGAAAAGAAAAGCGCATTTGGAAAAGGAACCATTCACATTCGAAATCATCCACACGTCATCGAGGACATATTAGGATTGGTTCGTGGACATTGTAAACATAAATAATGTTTATCCTATCACTATCTGTATAACACGCTATGATCTGACAAATTAATTCGTTAAATTCGTGTTTCAATTTGTAATGACATTGTATTAAATTGATCCATGTCGTCGTTATGGCGACGTAACCCCTCATTATACTTGCTGTACGTTATATGTTGTACTGAACGATATGAACGCAATATTTAAGTTGTTAATTATGTTTAAATGCTGAACGTATCAAGTGTTTTAAATGTTCAAATTAACTGATTTATTTTAGCATACTTCTATGACTTACAGTGTAAACTTACTTATAGCCCCGTCACACCGGACTGGCGTTCTTACGGCGACCTAAAACTGTGTTTCTGGACATTTCTGATTGTCGTAGTAAGGACGCCAATGATTTTTTCGGTAAGAATGCTGTTTTTCGCCTTCCCGTCACACCAGCGTCCTGGTTAATGGCGTTCTACGCGTCCTAACTTAATATGTCCCTCGCGACCTTACCGCGTTTTTACGGCGATCAAAGCCGACCATACGGCGTCCTTGGCGTTCTTACTGCGTTCTTACTACGTTCTTATTGCGACCATGGCGTCTCCGCAGTGGCGACAACACGGCGACATACCTTGCAGTCAATGATCATTGTCTTTGTGTTTGAGCGGCGACCTTACGACGTCCATGGTGACCTTACAGCGACCCTACCACGTCCCTACTACGACTATTGCGTCGCTACGGCGTCCCTACCACGTCCTTAACAGAACGCCGTAAGAACGCCGGACTTCGGCGACCACTTTGAACATGTTCAAAGTGGTCGCCTTGGGCTCGCGACCTGAGCAATTTTCGGCGTTCTTACTGCGTCCTCTTGCGTCCTTACTACGTCCCTCCGGCGTCTATGGCGTTCTCCCTGCGACCTGGGTCGCCGTAAGGACGCAGTAAGGACGCCAGTCCGGTGTGACGGGGGTATTAAGTATTACTTTCCCTGTATAGATTTATTTTTATGTTACTTCCTGTAAGCTGTTATAACATTAAGGATGTGCATAGGCGGGCTATAAGTATGTCAAAGAAAACAATAATCTTATTTAGTGATGAAGTAGATTATATTGTGACAGCGTAATAGAAAGAAGTCGCTACACACCGCCGGTATTATAGTTTCGGTCATGTTTTTCTTTTACTTCGTTGAATTAATCATTTAAAGTTGTAATACGACATGGGAGAATATTGAATATTTTTCTAACGAATCATTTTCTTTCGATGCGATGGTTTATGATTAGATTGACGCTTTTGTGGATTAGGTTTTAATGTTTGTCGTAAGCAAACGTATGTAAAAAACGTCTGTTAGATTTATTACATTTGGAGACACATATTGGACATATATGTAAGTAAAAAATGACTTAATTCCTTGTAGATATAGCTTTGGGTTGCTTTGTGTAGTGTTTTACGTATCCTTGCAATATATATAAATCCTGTAATCTTCTGTCAAATAATTTCGGGTATGTTATATAACACATGGACCATAAATCACACGTGCTTGAAGCCATCTGGCTGATAATCGAAATTGGAGATATATTGCCCACAAATATTATAACAAGATTTCAAGATGACATTGATAGCGGTGATCCCTTATCGGGCGTAAACAAATAAAGCCGGAAAATTACATACAGGCTACTTGAACGATAAGTGTATGCGTAGCTACAGTACAGCCCACGCGGAACAAGCATATTTCGCGTTCCGCGGCGGAATGGAGCATCGAGTCGATGCCGAGTCGGCCGTCAAAGCCGCGTCAGTTCGCGGCGGCGCGTCGAATTTCCCCGCGATGCTTCGCATCTGTCCACCGCGACATGCCGAGGCAAGCCGCGGTCCGCGATAGGACGCCGAGTCGATGCGCATCATGAAATAAAAATCTTTGAAAAATGATATGAGTTAGTAAATACATTTTAAAAGAACAATTATAATAATATTTAAAATCATGATTCATTTAATATGCGCGGATTCAAAATAGATAAGATAGTTAATCGAATTATGAAGTCGTCCATGAAAAATTGAATGAAATTCGACCAAGATCGACCGATCCCGTAGTAATGTTTTGTATAGAAAACTCGTGGTTTTACGACAAGCGAAACATCGTCTTTTAACTGATACTTACCAATTANGATTGACGCTTTTGTGGATTAGGTTTTAATGTTTTTTCGTAAGCAAACGTATGTAAAAAACGTCTTTTAGATTTATTACATTTGGAGACACATATTGGACATATATGTAAGTAAGAAATGACTTAATTCCTTGTAGATATAGCTTTGGGTTGCTTTGTGTAGTGTTTTTACGTATCCTTGCAATATATATGAATCCTGTAAGCTTCTGTCAAATAAATTCGGTTATGTTTTATAACACAAGGGCCATAAATCACACGTGCTTGAAACATTCTGGCTGATTATCGAAATAAGAGATATTATGCCCACAACTATTATAACAAAATGTCATTATGATATTGAGAGCGGTGATCGCTTATCGGGCGTTAACAAATAAAGCCGGAAAATGACATACAGGCTACGTGAACGATAAGTGTATGCGTAGCTACTTTAAAACATGCAGGCAACTGACATAACGCATAATTTCACAAACAAAAACCAGCAAAATGACGAGTGAATAAACGATCAACTGCTCTTTACAATTAAGTTAAATAACACACAAGCATATTTGTTAAATGAGCATGTGCCATTACACTGTAATTCAGATGCAAACAATATAATGTAAAGAGGTTGAGAATCAATACTCTACATGTTATTTAAAAAAGTAACTTCAATATAGTTATCACACAGATACTCTGTCTGTCTACCAAATTGGCTCCTGCAAATTCAATGGAGTTGGAAACAAAGTTCCATTTGAAATTACGTCTATAATAATAATCAACATTATAATTGAGCCATTACAATTGACATGTCACTTCAACAATCAAATGCTCGTCTGTTTAGAAAGAATACATCGCATAATTAGCTACTATTACCGTACGCATTATTATTCGTTTAGTTAAAAAAAAAACTGAACACATATTTAACCAAAAAAGCATGTTCACAAATATGTGCCATGTGAAATGATTGTCACGCGAGTATGTATGTTTTAGGTGTAAATCAGGTAATAGTTTGTTACAGTGTACTTCATAAATCCAAGTTGACTGCTGTACACGTATTTTTAAAAGCATTACCTAATGTTCCGGTTTTATCACGTTTGATACCCGAAACCAACTTAGTTTTAGCTTCATTCTCAGAGAAATGGGTATTGGTGTCAACAAGTTTGGTTTGAAAACTGTAAATAACTTTATTCACATTTTATAATCATGTTTATTTATGATCTAATGACACCAAATAAACTTGATTTAACATGTATTGATTTTGAGTAGTTTGTTATTGATTTAACCCCCGGTTTAGCTTATCATACGAACCAGGAAGTGCAACTGCATACGAATCGATTGATATATAGATATATATATAGATAGGGATATGCTTTAAAAAAGACACAGGTATGACAATTTTAATTAGTGTTATACCATTTGCTTTATAAAGACAATGTGACAATAACGGTAGAAAGTTGTTCGTTTTGTTCTTCAGGGGATCATTACAAAATGAGTTCTAATATAAAGCCCGGTGGGAAATACGTTGAACTGAGTTATCAGTGTGAGATTTGCTATGGAGTGTCAGTAAAGGATATTTTCTATTGTGAACAATGCAAGCAGCATATGTGTATTTCGTGCGGAACACTTCATGATAAGTTCAGGCTATTAGCAAATCATACTAAAACTAAATATACTGCGGCGAAGGCATCGAAAGCTAACAAAGCATTACCCGATCAGAGGTCTACGGACAATGAGCCAGAAAGCAAACTGTATGATTATGCCGATAACGAAACAACATCTAAAATGAACGTTCTTATGTCTAGTAAAAATCCAACAGACTCTAAGGTACAAAGCGGATACGTAAATGTACCAGAAGCTGATGGGTATATCACACCGAACTCTGGGCGGGCCAGGCAAAGAGGTATCATCGGCAAGAGACCGGTGGACAAGACAGACGCAGCGGCTAATAGGCCAGTCGACAAGACAAACGCAGTGGGTAAGAGACCGGTGGACAAGACAAAAGCAGTGGTAGAGGACGACGATAAGTTACACGATTATGACACGGTGGATGAGATGAAGATGGAACCGGTGGTTACTGTTACCGGTAGGTCCTTAATATAGGGTCGCAGTGGTGTTACTAATGCGGTGTACGCCTTGCTACCGAGAGGTCCCGGGTTAGATCCCGGGTTTAAAAAATCAATATATAAATCAATTGGCATGTTTTAACCCTTACCAACTTAACCAAATAAGATAGTTTCGTGTTTTGTAACCGCATGCTATGCAAACATCATCATTCACATTTATCTTGATATCGTTTTTAATAACTAAATCGTAAACCAGTTTTTGAAATGGTTTAAGTTTTCTTCGATCAATCATGCATTAACATCTAATAATTTGCCGTATTTAATGTGCATTACATCGTATCAAAAACTAAATAAATGGCTGTAATGTGAATAGTTAAATAGAAGGTGTGAGTACCTCACTGTTGCTAAAGTACGTGTTTTACAAATATTACAAACCAAATAAATAGTCTGTGTTTCATATATGATTCAGGATGTACTAGCTCTAGGGAACCCATGTAAAATTGCAACAGACGGGCCATTTATTTCTATCCGGCTTCCGTTAGCCTCTCCATGTATTTTGTTACACTACATGTAGATCATTCCCCTACGCAGTAAACTCAGTTGCAAGCATGCTTACTGATCTAAGTGTTCTTGTTTGCACAGTTCGATAGGATTGCACTTTTTGATAACAATTATGCGTTCTATTTATTTATAGCTCACATCTTCTTAATAGCTTTTTGTTATTATTAAAACGCCATGAATGTGTTTTGTTTTAAGTTCACAACACTACCAGCATATGAGATACTTATAAAAACGTATTCGTTTTTGCCGTTTATAATAATTATATCAAAACATGTTTATTTACTATGTTAATTGCATTGAATATTAATTCAACTGTTTATTCAGGTGATCGTTTCGACGTCACGGTCCACGATACACCAGTGGCCAAAAACAGCGGTATAGTAGGAGACCGAGTACTGGTCATCAACGAAACGGGCATCACAGTTCTCAATAAAGTTACCCAGTCTCCTATTATGGTGTACCCGTTGCCATGGTTACGTCGTTTCGGCCAACGAGACGGCGTCTTCTACTTTGAAGTAGGCCGGAAATGCTCACACGGTGATGGGGTCGTGAATGTGTCAAGTGCAGACAACACAACGGAAAAGGATATTTTAAAATCCCTGACAATACACTCCGCAAAAGCCAAAATAACTCTCCCTAATGAATATGGCAAACTATCTGCAAAGTAATGGAACCATTGTAACTAAGTTTGAATTCAATAAGAAGCATTCCCCTACCGATTCAAGAGGAAGGGACTCAAGCAATTTGGCATTTTCAGCTTTTTCAATCTGTTTGCCCTTCTTCTGTTCATTTCCCAATCTCATATTTCGACCGTCTATCTGTCCGTCGGCGTTCTGCAAAATCTGAATTACCTCGAAACATACATAAAACGTTATCATAAAAATAAATTTGGCATACACTTTAAGAGTAACGTTTGATGATTCATGGACTTTTCCTACTTTAACGGTCAAAGGTCGTGTGATTTGAAAGCGATACAATAAAAATAAATCATGCAATCACTCGAGATGTACAAATATATGATTACGAAACTTGGAATACACATAAAAGAAAATGTGAGGTCTATGTACAGCATGTTTTGCAACATCGATCAAACATCTATACGAAGAATTCATGAAACTTCTATACGAAGAATTCATGAAACTTCTATACGAGGAGTCATGAAACTTCTATACGAAGACGTCGTAAAACTTTTATACGAAGAAGTCATGAAACTTCTATACGAAGAAGTCAAGAAACTTCTATACGAAGAAGTCACGAAACTTCAATATGAAGAAGTCATAAAACTTCTATACCAAGAAGACATTAAACTACTTTCCAATAAATTTTTAATAACATATGTTAAATTCAGTATCCATTGATCTTCTAATAACACATTTATGTTTTGATCATTATTACAATAATCATGGAATATCGTCCAATCCTAATTACATATATACTATTATGAACATTTGAAAATATTAATCATTATTTATAACTTTAGTTAGCAAATGTAACCAGAGTTGTATATGAATGCAGCATTTCACTTAAGGATCAATCTAGCACTCTAAAGTAGTGTTTTATAGTTATACGTTTTATACAGAATATAGACCAGAAATAAAAATTATAGAATAGAGCAATTATGGTATTTGTCATGTTATTGTACGAATTATTTATTGTTCATGGGTCTGTCTATCTGTCTGTCTGTCTGCATGCCTGTCTGTCCTTTCGTCCGTCCGTCCGTCCGTCCGTCCGTCCGTCCGTCCGTCCGTCCGTCCGTCCGTCCGTCCGTCCGTCCGTCCGTCCGTGTGTCTGTCTGTCTGTCTGTCTGTCTGTCTGTCTGTCTGTCTGTCTGTCTGTCTGTCTGTAACAGAATGTTAGCGTGATATGTCAGCTTTTATTATTCGATGTATACAAGTATATTTCTATAAATACAACTGTTGACGTTGAATATTTGAATAAAATAGAAATGAACAGGAGGACCCAATGTCATGGGAGCTCGCGTGAAAACAAAAGAATGTAAACGGATGTTATAAGCTTTTATGATATAATAAATGTCACTTCAGACCTAGCTTTTAATCCTACTGACATAGAATTTCTCTAGGTCGTAACGTTATTGGGACAGATGATCTCACCAAGTTTGAAAATTGAACTAAGAAAATGACTCCTTAACGGCAGTTTTGAAAGTTTCAAATACAGTTCTGATATATAAAAATTATTTTTCATCATATCATACCTCCTGGCATCAAGGTATTTTTAACGGACCATTTCACATCTACTTCAAGAGAATTAATATCATTATAATAAATTATCTGAGCAAGGTCCGAGATGATTGGGCAAAATGATCAATAAGTTTTAATAACGTCGCATAAGACAAACGGTCCCGCACCCTGGCAACCACGTTTTTTATGGACCGTAGCCCTTTTCACATCCGTACAAGATATCAATAGAACACACGAATCTGCTTAGTATGTTTCATAATGATTGAGCTTAATAGTTTTATTTCTTAAGTGTCCTCAAGCTTTTACAAATTGACGTACTGGCCTAATTTATTTTGACCCCGTGTAACCAAGTTTTAAGCTCAACCGAGATATCATTTAGACAAAATTTAATGTTCTGACCAAGTTTCAAGAAGATTATCCAATAATGTGGTCTCTTGAGTGTTCGTAAGATAAATGTTTACGACGGACATGCCACGGTGCACAAAAAGTGATCAGAAAAGCTTACTTAAAGCACTATCTTATGTTACTTGTAATAAATGTTAAGACGAATAAATATGAATATTTTTTGAAAATTGAAAATATTTCAGTAGAATATTTCCAACGCGAATCCATGTTCATGTACATATACATGTACCTTGAATTCACTTGGATTATGCTTGAAAAGTCAACTCTTGCACACACAAAAACAGTAGTTATCCAGTAACAGTTATCTCTACTTGCCAAATTAGTCAAAGTACCGATAAATAATAAAGAAACATGGAACTATTGCATAAATTCCTGACACAACATCCTCATCCTCCTCCTCATCATCATCGTTATCATCATTCTCGTAATCATCATCATCGTCGTCGTAGTCGTAATCGTCATTAAATACATCTTCAACATACAACAAATCTGTTTTTTTTTTTTTCTTTTNGAAAATATTTCAGTAGAATATTTCCAACGCGAATCCATGTTCATTTACATATACATGTACCTTGAATTCACTTGGATTATGCTTGAAAAGACAACTCTTGCAAAAAAAACAGTAGTTATCCTGTAACAGTAATCTCTACTTGCCAAATTAGTCAAAGTTCCGATAAATAATAAAGAAACATGGAACTATTGCATAAATTCCTGACACAACATCCTCATCCTCCTCATCATCATCATCGTTATCATCATTCTCGTAATCATCATCATCGTCGTCGAAGTCGTAATCGTCATTAAATACATCTTCAACATACAACAAATCTGTTTTTTTTTTCTTTTCAACCTTTGATGTTCTAAACCGCTGTATTCAGTCACGATTGACGTCGTAGGTGTTCAGAACAAGTAATCGTAACGGATTACGTTATTACGTCGAACATTTATCTCCACAAACGGAGTTTGTATTTTAAAGATAAAAAATAATTCACATACATTATTGCTTAGATAACATTAATCACCATAGTAATCCAGATACATACATATTTGCATATTAATGCAAATATATGATTATCATAATAAGCAATAACTGCATAGCGTTTAATTGTATTCAATATTTGTTGTATTTGTGTGTCTCGTTCATTTCTTACGCACAGATAAGATTGCTTCTTCAAAAGCAGCATCCGCCATGCTTTCTTTTCTAGTAGGTGTGCATAACCCTTTGGGCGCTGGAACCGAATTTTAAAGGCCTTTGCGAACAGTTTGGATCCAGATGAGACGCCGCATCATGCGGCGTCTCATCAGGATCCAAACTGTTTGCTATTCTGATAGTATTCTTTCAAACAAATCGAAGAAAATGCTAATTTTAGAAATTCAGCAGGCGACATTTTAGCAGACGACAAATTTCCCAGCATGCAAAGGGTTAAATACGTGTATAAAGTAGAATATGCCAATGTAAACTTAGAAAAGCGCGACAGGACGGACTCCCGTGAGAAGTATTTCTCCCGCTCGGAGGGGAAGAGTTTGTTACCAATAATTATCAATTTATACACCAACCATTTGCATATTATACTTTATAGACGTATTAAAGGACGCCTTCTAGAAAAGAATGCATGACCCGAAAAAAACTTGTATTTACTAATTCTTCATCCATCAATTATATTGTCTTTGATGTCATAATTGTGTTGAATTGTTGCCTTTAAAGTTGTACCAAACTGACGACAAGAACAAAGCGCAGAATGAAACGACTCAACCCGAGTTTTATTAAACAATACAACTAATATAGATCATGAACAAAATCCTATCGGTACTACTTTTTCATAACAATACATCAATTCCATCAACATGGCTGACCACGTTCATTGAACAATACTCACAATGTATTACTTTTTAGTAATGAAAATTAATAATGTGTACAAGGCAAAACTACTTCATACTTTCACAAAAATGTACAAGTTCACAACATCATTTATTAAATTAATAAACACAGAGATCAATCTAAGACGCGTTTCCTGCGTTTTGCTAATGTGTTCTTTTGGAATACATGTATGTGCAGAGAACGTCTGATACAGAATGTAATCTCTCCAACAATTATCAAGGATTATATCGTGTGGTGACTAATAAAACTTGTTTCCTCCTAGAGCCACCACCCACTTCGGTATCCGAACAAACGAGGGCACCAGAGAGGCCCACCACGTGCGCCCGCTCCTTAGCAACGCCGTCTTCACCGAGCACATGTCCATAGGCTGATGGCCCTCTTTATCTCTCAGGCCGTACTTCACGCCTAGGTCATAGGTTAACAGAATCTTCCCCGACATTTTCATGATATCCGGTTCAGATGCCAACGCGGCGATGCACTGACCTGCGAATTCGGGGGTTTCTCCTTTCTCAAACATCTATTGCATTCTCCGCTTGCTCATGGAACGGTCCGCTGGATTGATGACGTTCGCGTCGCTGTCAAATTGACTGAGTACCTCCTCTGTGCCAACAGGACCCGGCCACAGACTAACGTACGCAACGTTATGCTTACGGAGTTCGAAACCACAGTCGGCGGCCATCCTGTCGCATGCTTCCTTGCCTACGCCGTAAGCGACATTAAATAAATACCTCAGACCACCCCCTGAAGATACGTTAACTATAAGTCCCTGTTTTCGTTCAGTCATCATTTGCGCGGCGTACACGGAGCAGATGTAATGGTTCCGAAGCCCAACATTGTTCACGACGTCCCACATTGATGGCGATTGTTCCCAGAAAGGCGTCCCCATCGACGTGAATATTGCGTTTACGGCTGAATAGGCGTTGTTCACAAGAATGTCGAGCTGGCCGTCATTTTCGCGTTTCACCGTCTCAAACAGTCTCTTGATGTCGTCGTCCTTGGAATGATCGCACTGGATGGGAATGCACGTGCCCCCACGGGCCTCGATTTCGCGCGCTGTGTCCCGTAAAGACCCGCCCACTGGCGAAGCTTTCGAGGGATCCAGTGTTCTTCCGGTAATATACACCTTGGCCCCTTTCTCTGCGAGTTGTAGAGCGATCCCTTTTCCAATACCACGTGTAGCGCCAGTAACAATACACACTTTCCCTGCTAAAGGAGCCATTTTGACTCAATCTGTTCACTCCAATCTGTGTATAAATCACCTGTCCCCCTTTCCTAAACAGTCATACACGTTCAACAGTTTAAATTCTTATCATAAACTTCCGATATCGAATATAACCTCATGTTTAACGCAATGCGAACTTAGACATGCACGGCTTGTGTTTACTTTCGAGATTAATCTGACAAGTGATAAATCGCATGTGATTTTGATCATACACAGTTGACCTCTGCGTCGCTATTTATAGAAAACCGGTACGTGTGTGCCCGATTACGAAAAACTCTGCGAGTGAATACTGTATATTTTAAATTGCTGAATCGTTAATTGAACCGTATTTTACCTTAGTATTATACATTGCCTTAGTATGATAATGCTTAAAGGTTTGTTTACATCATAAACTGTTGAAGTATGATGTTCAAGTTTGCATATTATAGTGTTGGTTATCGCAAGACAGTTGTATACACGTTATATTCATTTTGGTCAAAGTTCAGGACTTAGTACATAAAAGAAGCTGTATTGTTGTTGTTGTTTTTTTTAAATTTATACTGATTAAAACATTTTATTTAAATGCTAAGCTAAGGATCGCACGATAAATTAAAAAATATGTTTTAATAGGTAATAAACTCTTTCTTCGTCGTATTGTAAACTGCCCAATGGCATTCAACAACGTAGTATTTGACGTCATACTAACTTCCCATTTGACGATCGTCATTGTCTGTGGTGTACGCATAACAATTGTGGAAATACCCTGTCATTCACGTATGGAAATTCCAAAATATCAACTCTATAACAAATGATTGTGTTGCCAGCAGGTATTTGTAGTATACCCGAAAACCTATTGCAAGTACGCGCCTGAGCTTTCATGGACCACTCCAGGTTTCACACAATTAAACGTTAATGCCCATCGCCTTGTAATAGTTGTTCATAATTTTATAATCCCGAAATTTCTTCCTAGTTATGTCAATGCGTTTTATCGAAGTGCATTTCTTATGAAAACACCACTTCATGTACCTTATGTGTAGCCTATAGGTGTATATACACTGTTCTAAAAAAAATTTATAAACATTGTGACAAAGTTATACACAAGTACAAATAAAATGTCGGTTTTAAAATAGGGTTTATTTACAGTTGTAAGATACAATCTTGCAAGGACTTTGCACCTGTCTTTCTCTTTATAACCATTGATCCACGTAACAAAGAAGAACAACGACAATGTCGGTAACAGGGTTTATTAACAGTTTTATAATACAATCCAGCAAGAGACGTCAATAAGTAGATACGATAGTCTAATGCCTTCATTGGTTGCCGTCCGATGCAGGTTTTGTCACATATCGGGGCAATATAAAACGAGCTGTTTTCCACCAAGACAGTTAAAATAAGGCCTAAAGGATATAACTATGTCATTTAAATTTAATTTTAAAGCGTCTGCAATAATTTAAGAATTGTTGCGTGCGAAAGTTGTTTTTGATATAATCGGGAAAAAGAAATTCATGTCTGATATTGCAAATAATACTTTAAAATAATCGAAACCACGTGGTAAAACTCATAAACACAACTAATTGCTACCTCTATTATATTAAAATATCTTTTATTTCAGCAAATTTTAACTAGCAATAAGATACTATGAACATAACTGTTTGAATTGAATTCGTAAATATAATCTCTGTAATTCGTCAATATAACTGCCCATGATAAAAGCTCGTAGTATGCAGATTCTAATTGTGGAGATGGTCAGGCGGAAACATGCGGATCCCTGAAAACTAGTTGCAATAATGTAACTCTGGACTCCGTTAACACTACGTTTAGANAGGTCACACGGTTTACTTGTATATTATATACTTAAATACAAGGTCACACAGTTAACTTGTATATTATATACTTTAATACAAGGTCACACAGTTTACTTGTATATTATATACTTGAATACAAGGTCACACAGTTTACTTGTAAATTATATACTTGAATACAAGGTCACACAGTTTACTTGTATATTATATACTTTAATACAAGGTCACACAGTTTACTTGTATATTATATACTTGAATNAGGTTTGCATTCTTCCCAAATGGCCTTGTTTTATTTAAAGACCATTTTATAAACAGACCACTTTTGGTTACTCCCTTGAGTGGTCTCTAAATACAAGATTGACTGAAATATAATTGAATACAAGGTCACACAGTTTACTTGTATATTATATACTGTTTATATATAACCATGCATTAATTTAATAAGTCTGTTCCTTGTTATATTTGAGCTATTTATTACCCGTTTATAACCATGCAATAATTTAAGCAATCTGTTGGATCTTGTCTGATTAAATTACATTTACAAGTAGTTTGAAGATTTTTATGATTACGTGTATGTACTTAATATGACCAGGCAGTGAGAATAAAAGGAAATTACTGAATTTTATGGGAGACCTTTTAGATAGCCCTAAAATCACAATTGAAAATAACCACTAGATGCAAATTGCTATGGCTATATTAGAAGGAATACTTATCCAAGGTAAGTGAAGTGTAGATTTACGTATAATTGTTAAGAATATACTGTGACATATTTTAGATTTCAGTTATTTTCATTTGTCATTTGGTTTTACGCAGAACTTTTTTTTCAAGTTGTTTAAATATACATTTTTTTTTTTCAATAATGGGATTATTTATGTAAATATTATGCATGTATGCCTCATGCACAGTATCTGTATTTTGACATGAACTTTTTTTACTAGGATTTTTTTTTAAACATAAGTAATATTTTTTTATACTGGAATGTAATGTTAAATGATAAAACATTCATTACAAATCCTGTCTGTACTGTTTTTTGTCATATAATAAACCCATAGCTATAATGTCAATATTGTTTACTAAGGTTGATCACAGTCTGTTTACTGGTAGTGGTACATGTACATGTATCCCACAACACTTAGGTAGTACATTTGCCAATAGTTCACCTTTCATCTGATACATGAGCCAAGCTTGGTGATGTACATATCACCAAGCAGTTTAAAGCTGGCAGAGTTGATATTTCTCACATTAATTTGGTTTTTCTCAACTGACCAGAATTGATCAGTATTCGTCAGATACATTCTAAAGCTTAACTCTTCCATACTGATTTTCGCAAAAGTGTGCCAAAAAATGCCAAAAGCATAAAAAATACGAAGCCTAATCATGTACATAACGGAATCCTCAAGACTATTATTAACATGTGACGTATGCACGCTTTGGGTCACGTGAGCGCCAATTTCACGTGATTTCCACTTCCGCGCTTTTCAAAACATAGAAGAACTACTACATAACAGGGTTTCTCCATGGCAGATGGCGTTGAAAACAATTATGCCATGGTCACGTGGTTTTACATGTGACCCGCGCGTGTTTAAATTTAGATCATTTCTGTCCATGGACAGAAATTGAAAAGCCCTATCTTTGTACTGAATTTGGGCATTTCTTGACGAGTTAACACTGTGCGAGTGTCCTGATTTGGGGCGATTTGTTTTGTCTCAGCCATAACTTAGCAATATAATGATGGATTTTTAAATAACTCAAAAAAGTAAAGCATCATAAGAGCAGTGTAATGAGTTACACTCATCTCCCTATCTGTAAGGTCAGGGTTGTACTTAGAAGTCAAAGGTTTAAATTTGCCATATAACAGCTTGTTTTTTCTGTAACTTTGTCCTTCATCTTGCAATTTAATTAAAAAATAGTACCGGTTTCTTTAAAAACATTGCCACAGGAGCAGGGCAGTTTTCCTTATATGGCTATAGTTTAACCTTGTTAACACTGTAGAAGTCACATTTCTAGTCCAATCTTCGCGAAACTTGGTCATTACATTATTTTGTTCTAATGATATCGTGGCTAATTAAGAAAATGGTTCCAGTTCGTTAAAAAACCTGGTTGCCAGGGGCGGGGCAATTTTCCTTTATTGGCTTTAGTAAAATCTTGTTTACACTCTTGAAGTCACATTTTAAGTCCAATCTTCATGAAACTTGGTCAGAAAATTTGTTTTAATGATATTAAGCCTGAGTTGTAAAATTGTTTGGGTTTGTTGCAAAATATGGCCACCTGGGGGCGTGGCAGTTTTCCTCATATGGCTTTAATATAACCTTGTTAATAACTCTAGAAGTCACATTTTTATTACAGTCTTGATGAAACTTGGTCAGAAAAAATGTGTTCTTATAATATCTGAGCCTATAGTTTGACTTTAATTTTTTTTTTTTTTTTGAAATACATTATAAGTGACCAGGGACAAGGCAGTTTTCTTAATATGGCTATAGTGAAACCTTCTTAACACTCTAGAATCACTTTTCAGAATAGTTTAGGTCCTTGGGGTCTCAGGTGAGGGCCTTTGAGCCAATGGCCATCTTGTTTAGTGTTTACTTTTTGTGCACATCGAAATGACTGTTTCTTGACCGCTTAAAACAGGTGAAAAATGTTTTTTGAGTGGAATATACTGGCTGTTGGCTTCTAAAGCCAGGTGACCGCTAAGTAACGTTGGATTGTAGCCAGAGTGTTTAGTATATAGAAGCCACAAGCTTGGCTTAATCTTGATGAAACTTGGTCAGAATTTTTTAATTTTGATAAAAATTATGCCAAGTTTTTTAAACTGGGTCATGAAGGGGTCAAAGTCAAGGTCACCATGTAAAATATTAGAAAGACATATTTTCACTCTAGAAGCTACATTAATGACTCAATCATGGTGAAACAAGGTCAAAAGGTGTATCATGATGATATCAAGGCCATGTTTTGTCACCAGGTCAATCTTGAAAAATTTGTGTATCTTGAAGTGAGTCTAGTTAAACACACAAATATTGCTGCATGATTGATAATTATGTATTTGATTATGCGTTGTGCCAATTTATTTGTACAAGTACTCATTTACCTGCAATTAATATAATTGTAAACATATTTGTTATTAAGAAATATATTTGGGGACAGATTCATATATCCATAAAAATAGGTTCGTTCTTAATGTCTTAAAAAGCAATTTAATTAAGTTGATGACAACATAGGCAAGCATTCCTCAGTAATCAATTCATATACAAGTTAGGATTATGCTTTACAGTATAAAGATGTTGGAAAGAACGCATTAAGGAATGTAATATAGATCAGGTGGTGTCGGTCATGAGCCGGATATATTATGTCACAGGCAATTGGAAGCACATGTTGTAGGTGTCATATGTGGGCTACAGTCTCTCCCAGTGATTCATTGACACTTGCTTTGTAACAGGTAACAGATTGAGCATGTGGATATGGAGACTATAGAGAGAAAAGGTTGTGGAATTTGATATGAATATTGTATTACAATAATTTATATACAAATATATATCATTGCAGTTAATTTTTGTATCCAATTCTAAACAATCCAATAAATTCCAAGAACTTGGTTTATATATTAATAATTGTTTATTGTTGTTTAATAGATATGATTATAATTAAGAAAGGAAAGAATGGCTTTTTTCTATTTTTTCTTAATGATCAACACTATTTGAACATAGTTTATTTGAATTAATCACCATTATAAACTAAATATTTTCTGGCCGGCCCCAATTTTGTCCTTATTAAAATTTAATATTTATAATTTATTTGAATTTACTAACTTTAATTCATCTGTATTTCAAAATGAAATTTCAGCTCCAACAATTTTAATACACATATTAATCAGTGTTAATTTCAAAGCTGTCTTTCAAATTGTGATGAATTGGCAGTCATCTCTCAGTAATGTTGCAATGCCTTCTTTGTTTTCTGTCTTGCAATGCAAGTACTGATTAATACATGGTAAATAAACACCAATACTTGGATATTGCACATTTTTTATCAGAAAAGTGATCATTACTTTTTCTTTTGATTTATGAATTTACATATATTTGTTATATATTGACATATATACATCAAAGTATTTCAGAGTTAATTCATAAATTGTTGATTTTTATAATCAGTACAATAGTATTTGCGAACATTCATTAAATGTTTCAATATGATAGAGAACATTACTGTTTTGAAACAATTTGACGGTTCCAACAACTTTGAAAACATGGTAATAACCTGTCACAATGATTTTCATCTAAATTCACTCAATTACTCTATAATGTGGCGATTTGGGGATTTACCAGTATATACCCAGTACCCTGTAGTGTTCATGTGATTGTCCATTTGACATACATGAAATAAACTTGGAATGAAAAGAGAAAGTTTATCTCTTAAAAGCATATCACTTAGAGATAGTTCATCTCTTGCATGCATATCACTGAGAGATAGTTCATCTCTTGCATGCATATCACTGAGAGATAGTTCATCTCTTGAATGCATATCACTTAGAGATAGTTCATCTCATGAATGCATATCACGTAGTGATAGTTCATCTCTTGAATGCATATCACTTAGAGATAGTTCATCTCTTGAATGCATATCACTTAGAGAAAGTTAATCTCTTTAATGCGAATCAATTAGAGATAGATCATCTCTTGAATTCATGTCCATTAGAGATAGTTCATCACTTGAGTGCATATCATTGAGAGATAGTTGATCTCTTGAATGCATATCACTGAGAGGTAGTTAATCTCTTGAATGCGAATCAATTAGAGATAGATCATCTCTTGAATGCATGTCAATTAGAGATAGTTCATCACTTGAGTGCATATCACTTGGAGAGTTCTTCTCTTATTCTATTATTAGTATACTGGTAATGGCTGCTTTCCAATACCATAATTCATTGTACATACTATCATCAAAAGTACCATGTGATCTTTATAATGCCTGCTGTGGGCAATCAAGCTATTGATTACGGAGACTGGAAATACAAGACTCTGTCATGAAAACAATATTACTGTGCCAATATATATTATTACTGACATAATGTCTTGTTTCTACTGATGGGTGCTGACTGCTGAACGGAGTCTTGACAATCTTGTGCTGTTAACCTGTATTAACGTGTTTACAATAGGATGATGCAAGGTATATGGATACTTTTTTTCGGAAGCAGGGCATACATGTTAGAAGGGGTAATGGACATTTATGTATTTTTTTAAGAATATATTTACAAGTACTTGTGTTTTCTGTGACATATTCTACGTGGCAGAAGTTTTGTTACTACTGGAAAGCATATCATGTCAAAACACTTATTTGTCTATTGATATGATTATAGCTTTAGAAACATATAATGTCCTCCCATTTCTTTTCTTTCATAAATTACACACTTATATCGTTTATTGCTTTCACAGTCTATTTTTATGCCCTTCATTGTGGAACTTGTGGCATATTGCTTTGCACCTGTCCCTCCAGCGGATAGATGGGCAGTCATTCCTAAGAGCATTTTGTTTCTTCATAAGGAATGCTTCGACCTTTTATCATGTGAATTGCTATGATTGTCACTTTAGAGGAAAGGAAAATACTCTGATTTTGAGGTCAAAAGCTTAAAGGTCATATGGGGATTGTAACATAAAACTAGTGTTCACATGATATCAGAGAAGCTTTTACCTATGCCTATTGATTTTGAGGTCAACATGTCAACGGTCAAGGTCATCGGGTTGTGTAACATGTAAAACATTTCTGCACGAGATCTAGAGAAGTCTTCAGCTTGAGATCATCCATATTGAAATGCAGGATGACAAAAAGTATATGTTTGGTATGTTGGGTACTTGAGAGTAATGAGACGCCTATTGACTTTTAGTTTAAAGGTCAAGGATGCAGAGGCTGTGAACATTAAATCAGTTTTTGCAGGTTATCTTAAGAACACTTTGACCCAGGCCACAATATAAATTGGTTTGCTGGGGTACTCAGGAGGAAAAGTAGAAACCTATCAACTTTGAGGTCAACATGTCAAAGTTTAATGTCACAAGAGCTTGTTACATAAAAAAATGTGTTGTTGTTTTTCAATAAACTTATACCTTAAAATATCTTCTGAAGACTCTGATCCGCTTATTCTTCAGGAAATAAAGAAATCATATTAATTTTGAAATAAACCAGTCAGAGTTCAAGGTCTCATGGACTTA
Organism: Dreissena rostriformis; assembly: GCA_007657795.1. NCBI lineage: Eukaryota > Metazoa > Mollusca > Bivalvia > Myida > Dreissenidae > Dreissena > Dreissena rostriformis. The sequence goes on from VMBQ01002975.1 coordinate 107,570, forward strand.
AAACATTTAAACCGTTTCACAAAATATCTGTGGAATGCTTTTACTTATGTCAATAATTCAGTCACATTTAAAATACGAGCTGTCTAAGGCCATCTTGGCATTAGGCCCTGCTTTCTTTTTGTTGCAGAATAACTCAAACTTATTTTCCGTCTTTGTTTGTAGAAAACATGTCGCATATTGTGGTCAAATTAGGAATATACACTTACTTTATTTAATTGAATAATAGTGTCTACTTCAGATATTGTGATGAATGAGACATACAAACAAAACATATGCTTGGTTGTTAAAGCTAAGGCTGTTATAAATTATCATGACATAAGTTCAACTAAAACTTCAACAAAAAAACACAACCTGTCCAGTGGTACACTTTCCAGGCTTTCCATAGCAAGAAGGCATGCATTGTCACAAACCCAAGAAAACCATACATGCAATCTTGCAAATTGTGATTGGATGAGTTATCTTTACTGTTTAAAAATCAAATATATTAAATTTTTATATTTTGAACATTATAAATTAAAAGTTTTTCCTCTCACAGTTTGATGTACATTTTAGCATTGTCACTGCTCAGAAAGCGATGCAAGCGACTGGACACAGCGCGTCTTGTTGCTTCAAGCAAGGTGCTAAAGAACTCCATCCCAACCGAGAACTGTGACCTGATTATGACATTGCCCTCGACAACGGAGGACAGCACTCTGATGTGGCTGTTGTCAAGGTTACGGACTCGGTTGCCTGAGTTACAGGTGCATGTGAGACACTGGAAGAACACCGGGATGTACGCTTTCTATATGACTGCTGCTTATCAAGAGTAGGTGAAATCATTTTATTGTTGGGCACCGATTGAATTTTATTTGCTTAAATTGTTTTCATCCACTAATCCAAATAAAAAGATCATTATCAAAAAGTCCATCTTATACTCACCAGACTTCTGTATAGATTCTTATACTCACAGACTTCTATAGAGATGACGGTACATTTCTGAAATTTCTAGCCTGAATTGCACTTTCCTAGTCCTGTGGGTGTTGGTCTAGTGGTTAGAGTTAAGACTTAATTTGGTATTCAGCACTTGCAGTGTTGGTCTAGTGGTTAGAATTAAGACTTAATTTGGTATTCAGCACTTGCAGTGTTGGTCTAGTGGTTAGAGTTAAGACTTAATTTGGTATTCAGCACTTGCATTTTGTAACTTCAATCATGGCTTGCATTTAGTAAATTTAGGAAGTAATTTACTCCCTATTTTGTTCAAAGGACTTTAAAAATTGCAACATAGGAAGTTCCAGGACTTCAAAAATAGTATTTATAGAAGGTCCATATGTGTAAGGGAGAACAAGTTCTTCAACAAAATTCTGCTATTTGTGAGTACACTCTTTTTTAGCTCACCTGATTGCTCAGGTGAGCTTTTGGGATTGGTCTTTGTCCGTCGTCCGTCCGTTCACATTTGGTTGTAAACACTTTAGAGGCCACATTTCTTGTCCGATCTTCATGAAACTTGGTCAGAAAATTTGTCCCAATGATACGTCGATCGAGTTCGAAACTGGGTCATGCTTGGTCAAAAACTAGGTCAGTAGGTCAAAAAAAGAAAAACCTTGTAAACACTGTAGAAGTCACATTTCATGCCCAATCTTCATGTAACTTTGTCAAAATGTTTGTCTTAATGATATGTTGGTTGAGTTTAAAAGTGGTTCTGGTCCGTTGAAAAACATGGCCGCAAGTAGGCGGGGCAGTTTTCCTTATTTGGTTATAGAGAAACCTAGTAAACACTCTAGAGGCCACATTTCTTGTCCAATCTTCATGAAACTTGGTCAGAAGATGTGTCCCTATGATACGTCGTTCAAGTTCAAAACTGGGTCATGCTGATTAAAATACTAGGTCACTAGGTCAAACAAAAAATACAAAAGGTTGTAAACACACTAGAGGCCATAGTTTTGGTCCAATAATGATGATACTTGACCAGGAAGTTTTTCTTGATGATATCTAGGCAAAGTTTGACATTGGGTCATGTGGGGTCAAAATCTTGGTCACGAGGTCCAAATCTTACAAAAATCTTGTAAACACTCAAGTGCCCATAATGTTTGATTCAATAATGATGATACTTTAGGAGGAAGTTTGTTAGGGCAATATTTAGGCAAAGTTTAACATTTGGGTCATGTGGGGTCAAAATCTAGGTCACCAGGTCAAAGCTTGAAAAACCTTGTTTATCTTTAACCACAAAGCACGCAGCTTTGATATTTGATATGTGACAAAGATTGTTCAAATCATGCCACTGGGCAAGCTCATTTCACAGGTGAGCGATCAAGGGCCATCTTGGCCCTCTTGTTTAATTGTAAGAGCAATTCAACTCAACCAAATATCGGTGTTGGGGTCCGCATAATGCTTGGGCTCAGGTAAACGTGCAGCATCTATATAGCATGATTTCTATTAAAGGTATTAAATTGAGAATTAACAAGTATTTTCGAAGAGTCATTGTGTGACGTTACTGACCAAGTTCCTTAACTTTTACCTGCAACTAAGCAGAATTATGCCCCTGTGTTGTACTTAGACAATTGGTTTAGGTAAATGTGCAACATCTATATATCACAGTTTCTTCTACATGTATTCAATTGTAACTTCACAAATGTGTTTGGGGTCTTTGTGCAAGGTCACTGACCAAGTTCCATAACTCTGAGGATGTTACATGGATGTTTCCTTTCAAATGCCCTCTGTTTTCTCTTCCCAGTTTGCTGCATATGGCAGATGAGGAATGCCTGGTGAAGCCCCTGAAGGCAGAGTATGGGGGCGGGAACAAGGAGTTCCTATATGAGGACAGGGTAAGCTCAAAGATGTGGGGAATTCTGTTTAATGTTTTCATACAACCACAAATAAAGTTTGAGATGGGGTATATTAGAGTTACTCTGTCCATTGGTCTTCATAAAATGTTATAAGTTTATGGAGCAAACTCTTCCCACATTTCAGAAGCAATTCCATTCAAACTTGACATATGTCATTACCATGACATGTTAAAGATGGGGGCACAATTTTTAGCTCATCTATTTTTTTTTTTAATTATGAGCTATTGTCATCACCTGAGCTTCGGCATTGGCGTCTGCGTCGGCGTCCAGTTAAGTTTTGTGTTTAGGTACACTTTTCTCATAAAGTATCAAAGCTATTGCATTTAAACTTGGTACACTTACTAACTATCATGAGGGGACTGGGCATGCAAAGTAAGATAACTCTGGCTAGCATTTTGACAGAATTATGTCCCCTTTTTATACTTAGAAAATTGAAAATTTGGTTAAGTTTTGTGTTAAGGTCCACTTTATTCTTGAAGTATCAAAGCTATTGCTTTCATACTTGCAACACTTACTAACTATCATAAGGGGACTGTGCAGGCCAAGTTATGTAACTCTGACTGGCATTTTGACAGAATTATGGCCCCTTTTATACTAAGAAAATTGAAAATTTGGTTAAATTTTGTGTTAAGGTCCATTTTATTCCTAAAGTTAGTATCAAAGCTATTGTTTTCATACTTGCAACACTTACTAACTATCATAAGGGGACTGTGCAGGCAAAGTAAAGTAACTCTGACTGGCATTTTGACAGAATTATGGCCCCTTTTATTCTTAGAAAATTGAAAATTTGGTTAAGTGTTGTGTTTTGGTCCACTTTACTCCTAAAGTATCATAGCTATTGCTTTCAGACTTGGAACACTTGCTAACTATCATAAGGGGATTGTGCAGGCAAAGTTATGTAACTCTGACTGGCATTTTGACAGAATTATGGCCCTTTTTTTGACTAAGTAACTTTGAATATTAGGTAAATTTTGTGTTTAGATCCACTTTACTTCAAAAGTATCAAGGCTATTGCTTTCAAACTTCAAATACTTTCTTACTATTATGAGGTTACTGTACCTGGCAACTTGAATTTGACCTTGACCTTTAAATGACCTTAGCTGTCAAGGTCAAAGTATTCAACTTTGCTAAAATTGCCATAACTTCTTTATTTATGATCAGATTTGTTTCATACTTTGACAAAACAACACGGTCTTACCTGACATACCACAATAGACTCCACAAAACCACCCCCCCACACCT